>JANVCF010177737.1:0-21713 GCA_025388745.1 Hydrozoanthus gracilis
AACTTAACTTTGGGTGCAAATACCGGACATTTCGGAATTTTAAACTTGTCAAGACCGTTCGTGAAAACACAGCCAATTATTGGTAGTTTAAAAAGTTTAACTAATGACAAGTTTAACATTTTAAGAGCTTAAATGACTAATTCATACAAAGCTACAGTAGTTAAAGAAAACAACTGAAATGACAGCTGGTTAACTTAGAAACACGAAAATAAACAGGAGATTGTCTATCATTAAACCTGTTAAAGTTAGGTCAAAAAGAAAACCACAGACCCCCAGGGTAACAAAAGATAAGTTATAAACAACAGGTTTACAAAAAAAATTCTTGACATGATGAAGTTTAAATATTCAAAAAAATTAACTGCAAATAAATTTGTACTAACAAAAATCCAGCGTAAGGTGAAGAATACAAACATTCCATCAAATTTCCTTAATCTGCTAGAGAAAAGAAAAACATCATATGTTTTGCCTTACAGAAAAAGAGGTGAAGATTCAAACTTTTTAGCTTTGAAAATTTTACAGAATTCTTGACATAACTATGCCTTTTGCCATTAAACGTTACTGACAGAAACACTCCAGCAAGCAGAAGACATGAAAAATATAGAAACCATATAGCACTGAAGAAAAAACCCACAAAGACAACAGAGAGTACAAACAAGAAGAGGAGACCTCAAACTTTCATAATTAATGATGGTTTTTTCCACTTTTTCATTCAACAATTTGGAATAAAAAAATGCTAGTGTAGAAAGCCTACAGTAAGAAAAAAAATAATTTCTTGCCAAAAAAATTCTGCATTTTTATTCCTGTATTAAGACCAGCTCATATTTTTGATGTCATACTTTTCAACAAATGTTTTGTTGTCACATAAATTTTAATTAGAGGAAATAAAGTTTAATCTCAGACTAAGGCAGTGTATCGTTTTCAACAGTCTTCACTCAAGAAATTCATATTTGTGGAAAGACTGTTTAGAAGCAGTTTAGCTAGCTGAAATTAACTGAAATCTTCAAACATTTCTTTGATAATATAAAACTTTAAGGATTTAAGTTCAAACAAATTATCGCAATTATTTAGTCAAGAATGGGTCTTCCACACTCTATAGTTGAAGAGTCTAGTGTAAAAATGGTGTAAGTGACATATGCAAAGATAGATTCTCCCAATGGTTATGAAATATGATGGGAATAATGTAGGGAGAAATGACAACTCCATCAAAACAACGGTTTTTCACTAGACCTTTCAACTACACAGTTGCCAAAAACAAAATCTGCATTCAATGATTACTACTGGCTTAAAGCTAGTATAAAGACAATGAATGCTAATGGTCTGAAGAAAAATTCAATTTATCTCTTTGGATTGGATGGCAATTATTTTTCTAACCTAAAAAAAAAACTAGTAAACAAACAGCTAAAACTAGAACACAAAGGATTTGGTATACAGCCTTAAACTTAAAAAAGAACTTTAAGCAAAACAAAATGAAAACATTATTTTTAAGAAATACCATATCAAAAACTTAATGATTAGAGACTCGGTTCTCTCCCTTGCTTTAAGAATTATTGAGGTCTCATGTGGTCAGAGTTAAACATAATGCTTCTTAACAAAATAGTTTTTACACAAACAACACACACTTTGAAAGCCTCTTGATAAGAAAAGAAAGAACAAAAAACATGTTCGGACAAAGAGAAACCTTAGTTGCTTGTTTGTTTTGAGTTTTTGTCCTTTGACTGACAAGTTGACAGTATAACAAAGGCATCAAAAGGTCATTACACCCAACACTCGCCAAACAATAACCATTGTTTAACCTTGGGAAAAGTTATTGTTTGTAGATGAAGTTTCAGCATGTGGTAAACAAGTAAATTTGGAAAACACTGAACGATTCCATTGTCCTCACAGTAAAAGCGACGGAAATTCAAATTTTAAACCCATTCCACGGATCTTAAAGAATTTAATCCAAATCACAAAAGTAAGATTCAACTTTAGAACAGATGTATTGAATTGGTCTTGAGAACAAACGAAATGTTTCAATTTTTCTTCCACTGAAAGAGAATTTGAAATTAACTCTATGTTTCTCTCCACAAAACAAATCAATGGAACGTACCCTGTAATTTATAAACGACATGCTTATGTCTTACGTTAAGACCGGTGGTTTGTTTGACACTATCTGCGTTGTGCAGTAATAATCGCATTGTGTGTACGTGTTCAAACAAAACTTCACAATATCATATAGCACTGTCACGAATTGATGATCCTAAGCCGTTGAAACGTTGGTTTTCGCAACTAGTTTCGCGAGTTGAAGCAGAACTCCGCTCTTAAATATTTCATGAATATTCAAGTGCTTGTGCTATGTCATAAAATTCGAGTGAGAGACTTCAATGCAATAAAGATGACAGACAATTTCGCATGTTGGCTTGAAACTCAAGCAAGCACGTTCTCGCGGAATCTAGTAAATCCACCCATTAATTAAGCCCACACAAAAGTGTGAGTTGACATGAAATCAGCAGGTTTTCGCTCGTCCCCCTGAAGGAAACAGAATTCAGCAAAGAGGAAAACCGACTGACAGGAAATTCCGAATATTGTTTCTCTGCAGCTAAATATTACTAGTCGCAGCCGTTTAGTAAACCAACTCTTAATTCTTGGTTATAACGACGTTTCAACAACTTCCTTTTCGCGTACTATTTAACAAACAAGGTGAATGGTCGCTGCGAGTAACAAAACACCACGACGATAAGTTTTCCAATTTTAAAAACAGGATAAATCAGTTCTTAAAAACGAAAAGTGCATATTTCCTGCAATTTAAACATAAACTAAATTACTACTATAATTCCTGTTATGATTACATAATTCAACAACTATGCATAAAAATCGAATTTATTTCTGCAACATTCAGATGTCTTTGGCTTTGCCCTTGGTTAGTTAGACCCTTTGAGATAGACAGCTAACTGTTTGTATAATCATGCAGTCACTCACTATTTATAACCGAACTCAATGAAAACCTTTTGCTCCCAACTCATTTCCATCACGCAACGAAAGTCTTGTTGTATCTTAGTATTGCCTTGAAAAAATCTAATCCGCTGATAAATTTAGTAAATAGGCTAATGATTCGCCGCTAAGTCAAAAGCGTTGGACTTGACGTTGAAAGCATGTGCTCGCAAAAATGACCCTTCGAGAGTTTTTCTCGAAACAGCTTGTTTGATGAGCTTCATTTTTCCGTAACGACGAGGAAGTAAGCTTGGTATGTTACTGTTGCTTATGACTGAATTGAATGTTTTATCCCGATAAGGGGATAATCACGAAAGGAGTTAGCTACGAACGGCCGGCGATGTTTGCAAACTTTGTGCATACAGTCCGTTGAAGTGTTAGTTAATTAACATCAAAATAAAGCGGTTATTTTTACCAGTGTTTTATCCAAGATAACAGGAAGGTTTTAAGCAAATATATTCTACAAAAATAATGCTTACGTTGTTTAAATTGAGTGGAAGACGAAACAAAGGTAACAAGCAATTAATTTACGTTGTGCAAATGACTGCACGTGTGCGACCGATCTCGGCGAATTGTTCGTGTTACATTGATAGCCTAGCTTAGAACTTTGCTGCAGAATTGTCGCAGACATGAACTACCGCAACATAAACAAACGAGGTTTAGCATTTAGACATAAGTAACGATAACAGGTTCTAGAAGACGGATATTAAAAATTCATACTTACTTTTGTAAAGGTCTTGGTCGTTAGAAGTACTCGTTGGACTATCGGAATCTTCCTTGTGGGCTATATGAATCAGAAACAAAACAACCACGTTAATTCCGTCGCTTAAAAACCAACTTTAGCCCGCATCAGAAACCAATCGAGAAAGCAATAAACTGATTAATTTACACACCCAGGAACTTAAACACTTCTCATCTTTAATAATTCAAGAGTAAAACAACGAAAGCTCAACTTGTTGCTTGAACATCGCAATGTTTTGATGTGTGTAAGTTGCACGCTCAAGTGAACGCTTCCTCCTCGCGTCACGTACTGGTAATCATTGCTGGCCGCTGGTTTTTGTACAAAATAATACTACTTTCACCTGCAAAGCTTACCTCTATTGCACATAAAATTCGCAAGATAAAGGTCCAATTCCCTCACAGTGACTGTAATGTGGTTTGGAAGTACGCAAAGCTGCGGGTTGAGACAATGCTCAGACTTGCCGAGTCGCTCCCCATCAGTACTCTCCAACGGAATACCGCGAAATAGAATCACCATCACCAAGTCTAATCTCCACACTTTGTCGGCCTGTCTTAGACAATCTATTCTCCTCATTTTGCCTTTCTGGTCAGGATTTGATATGACGCAACGACAGGTCGATCCAGCACGGCCGTTCGTAATGGCCAACATGAAATCGTCACGGCATTCGGGACGAATATCTTTTCGCAATTTTGCCAGCAGCCTTGAAGCCCATTTTTGCTTGATGTCGGGTGCTTCAGAATCTAGCTCGTCTTTGCATCTTCTTTCTTCTTCTCCGCTCATTCGAATTTCATGTTTTTTATAATACTTTCGTTTTCTTGCTTGAAGATTGAACCAAGTATACGCAAAAGCTTTCACATGGGGCAGGAGTGCTTCAATGAAAGCATGAATTTCATCCTGCAGATCAAAAAGAGCCGGGTTAGTCATCTTTACGAACTCGACAACGGATGCACCGTCTCCGCTAACCATTCTGATTCTCTAGAGCGTACTCCTTCACTCTGCTCCATGTGAAGACATGAGAGAATTTTTGAACCATCTACGCATTCTGTTTACCTCATGTCAGTTTGTCACAAAACATCCTTATTTTGTCCATCATGCAAATTTCCTCCAATCACAGCGCGCGAATCTGACAACTCAACGGGAAACCTGTCAAATGTCAACAGCTCAATCAACGAGCTTCCAAATCGAACCACTTCGATTAACAACGTTCAGCCAATCGGGAGTCAATCCTACCATGCAACCCGAACCATGCAAAATCTATAGAAAAAAGGTTTCCGAACACTTGACAAAACCCATCAGCTTCCGTAAATCACAGAGGCCGCTTTCTGTACACGTGACTCCAATATCGGGCAACTTGCAATGTCCAATCGCTTTTTGTTCGGGTAATCGCTTATTACGTATGCATTTAATACTGGAGCGGATATGCAAAAATATTTACATACAATTTCAAAACAATAAAACCAAAGTTTACTTTAGTTTCTTTGGCCGGATGGAAATTGCGATTTTAAATTGGGGAGACAAAGCAACGTTCCGAGCACATGGCTACGCATTGCGAGAGCTGACATCGCCCTAAAATGGTGTGAAAAAATTTTCAAAACCACAGTTTCCGAAAATTGTTTTCATCATGGGGCTATCTGGGGGTCATGGACAGCTTCAGGCGCCGTGGCGCCGCGTTGTCCGCATAGACTCAATTTGCGGTTGGTGTACAGTACAATCAAAATTTACCCGAGCTGGAGTTAACAATCTTGTTTTTCTTGACATACGCAGTATGCAAAGCCTTTCTAAACGTGCAAGCACGTCCGAGGGGTTTCACATCCTTACGGGGGCGTAAAATCTGTTATAAACACTTGGAAAACAAATTAATTTCAGAACTTTTTAACACGAAAGAAAAAAGGGGAACGGAAATAGGGCTGACTCGGAAATGACGTTAGTGTTAAACAACAGAAGTTCGAACACACGAGGTATAAATATTTTTTGCTTAAAAACAAAAGTTTAGGTCGAGGAGGTGATTGTCAGTTGGATCAGACTGACTTAAATTATTTAAAAAACTTGTAAACACATAAGTTACTGTGTTTTTTAGCTTGTTGGCTGTTACCTAGTATAGGCTACAAGAAGTAAGACATATGCGACCCAAGAATCCGCTTACTAATCGTTTGAAGATATTTACCCCCCAAAATAATAGCGACAATTTGATATGTTATTCACCTCACTTGACAGTCAAAACAATTGTCAATGGTTTGTGCTCTTCCTGAGTTTAACAACAACGATCGAAAACTCGTAAAAAATTCAACTCGCTGATCTGAAACATTTTTTTTGCAAAGTCGGCAATTTTCAATGTTTGGCTACTCATCGTTTTATACCATCAAGCAACGAATTGAGGGGGAACAATCGCACACAGCCAAAACAGTTAATTTCTGTTAGCTTTTTAGAAGCTACTTAAACCTGCGAACATCTATTATAGATAGAACTCAAGAGGTCAATATACCTATAAAACACAGGCCGGAAATGGCAAGGCTAAACACGTCTTGTGACTTTGGGCGGATACAATGTGTCCATCATAAAGCCCATATATGGAGCTCGGGTGTTTCACCGCAACGTTAAATACAAGAGATGTAAATTAACAAACTCTTGGATTACATGAAAAGCCGTTGCTATCGCAGCAGATATAAAGCTTTTTTTGAAATCGAGATTATGTTTTGAATAAAGCTAAGCAGGAAAGAGCAATTTGTTTTATTGAAGCTGAGTCGGTTTCGTTCAGCTATAGCCAAATTTGGATGCAAAACCTTCGCAGAGTACTTACAACAACTTTTAGTTCTTGCACGCTGTTTCAGCATTCAAAAAACTTCTGAAACTAATAGTTTATTGAGATAAATATCTTGCAATACAAAAATAGAATTCAAATCACATGAATACTTCAGTTGTATACTACCTCGGTAATACCCCTGCAACACAGACAAACAAAAGAGTACCAAGCTTTGAAACTCTGGATAAACTTTTTGAGAACAATATCTGAATAAGTTGAAGTTCAGAAGATGTGAATAAATAATGCTGGTCATCTCAAGTAATTTTGTAAAACCTTAAATCGCCTTAGATAACTGATTTAGTCTACACGATACTTTAAACAATGAAAAACTACGTTTTTGTGAAGGGTATTGGAAAATCAACAAAAAAGGGAAAAAACTGCTACATCTTTCGGTATCTTTAACCCTCGGTTTCTGAAGCTGTGACAAGGGTAAGAAAGTATATTCAACAGAGCTGTGAAAGGATCATAAATTAATAAGATCCAAGGAAATCCGTTCTGGTTTTACAGCTTTGCAGGTCACTTGCAATGCAAAAAGACCGCATTCTCAAAGGCCTGATGTTTAGTCAATTGCTAGTTCTTCGCGCAAACATTAATTTGTATGTCTAAACGATTTACGAGTACATGCAATAACAAATCTTTCGTAATGCTCTTTATGAGCTGCTGATGTACTTTAAAGCATTCTTAACTAAACATGCAATAAGTTTTGAGCTCAAACAAGTTACTGAAGTTGTAAAAGAATTTTGAAAGCGAACGAACTTCACACAAACTTATTTTTCGAGGCCTCCATGATTCGCGGCGTACCACCATCAAATGTAGGTGATATTTCTTGTCCTAATTAGAGTTGCACCGACACGCTGGCAATAAAGGTATACTTCACTCTGCTAAAACGTGTTTTTATATAGCTTCTTGCAATATCTTCTTGTAGGTTGCGAAAGGAGTAAATATAGTATACATTTCTTCTTTAGAAACAAACCGTTTGCGTTTTCTTACTCAGTCTCGGAACTTCGTGACTTCATATTAATACAGAGTCGGAGTTACACTAACCAGTCGAGCCGGTTAACACCGCGGCAAAGATTTCAAAGCTGGTTGGTGCCACTAAATCGAGCGGGAAAGCTCTAACTAAGAACTGACTGCAAACGACACACGATATAGGATATCAAAAGACTAAATACTAGAGTGTTACGCAACATACAATATGTCCGTACAAAAAGCTAAGAGTCTAGGTTTTGCTCAGAAACGAAGAGGCACGACGACAAAAGCTTGCGACATGTTACCGACAAAAACTAACGCTCTGTGTAATTCTACTTTCTTGTTCTAATATTATCTGCTCTATCTCTTAATACCATTATATAGTTATAGATCTGCTTTCGCGCGTTCAATATGTTTTGCGAGATGATTTCGTGCGAAATGCCTAGACTTTTCAAACTCGAGAAAGTGTTTCGCCCACGAATAAATTCCCGAGACCGCGCAAACAACAGGAAATACAAAAATCGAATTATTTTACATATTTACATTTGGTAGGCAGCGAGGTCGTAAACTCGTATGTTAAACCGCTCAATATTCACAGTCACACTGAGACAGGTTCTCTTTAAAGGAAACAGTATTGGAGCTTTATGAATATTTTAGCACTGACCAAAAAAAGTAACCAGCATTTCTTGTTCCTCTTATCAAATACAAATGGTCATAGCTTGAAGTGTTTTCGAAACACCAACTTAAAATATATTCAAAACAGATTAAACTCATTAAACATTCCTCATACCCTCACACTTAAACATTTATACTGATTTTAAATTTAATTCTGATATTAAGAATTAGTTTTCCCACCGAACCTTCTGAAACTCGAGTGTACAAAAACGTTTTAAAAATGGAATGTTTCCGCATCATTATACCATTATCATGATCACCACTAATCAAATTATTCAGTTAACAGATATATATAAAAAATATATACATAATATACAGTATAAACATTCGAGATACTTTTTAGAAAGGATCACTGGATTTGGTTACTTAGTCACTCGCCGGGTCTTAAAACACTGCTTTGTCATTATACTTAATACTATTTCGTCCTGAACTTGAACTTACATTAGAACCTGCTGTGAAACATACTGATTATATATACTAGCTAGGATGCGAGGCACAGCACTAAATATCTTTAAGAGCAGAGGAAATGCACCTATAGTTCGATCAATTTTCCATTGATTGTAAATCGGTATGAGGTGAAATGCCCTTGGGGTTAGCTATGAGCTGTTAACGTCTTGTATCACAGGTCAATCTTAAATTTATAGTCAATAGCAAAATGTGTTTTTCTCAGTTCTGGGGGTTTATGAAAAAAAACATATAGATATATCCCCTGAAGAAAACGGTATGAAGTTGTAAAGAGGCGGCGTTTTAATTTGTACTGATGCGAAACAATCAACCCGAATTTAAAAGTACGGTTTTCCATGCGTTCTGCTGATCGTAATGAAATTGAAAAAATTGGCTTTTCTTTGGGCGGCCCTGTTTACAGCAACGCCTTTGAAACTATACAAAAGGTAGAAGTGCTATACATAGAACTAGAAGAGCTGAAGGTATTATTCTCTAACACAATAAAACCAAAATGTCATGTTTTTAACAAAATAGTTCCACAAAACAATTCACACAACAAATCTTACATTTCAAAGTAATGAATGCATTCAGGAAACGACAGAAGCTTAAAAAGTGATAAACAGTCCCGAAGTTCACTTCAAATCTTTAACTCTTGCTCTTCTGAAACAATATCGACAGCGGCCTGCGTGGGTTTTTGTTTGGACAAACATAATCGCGCACGGGTACTCAATTAAATAGCACTTCATATCAGCTTTTGAATCAATCCAATGTAAAACCGTATAGAGTAGTTTAAACCTCAAGGCATCAAGATATTTAAAGTTGAAGGAATCCCCAAACGAAGTTAAGCCAATCTTTAGTTTACGGGGTCAAATTATTGCTATTGTTATTAATCAAAATGGCCTAGATACTTCCTGATATCACAACTAGACCAACCCACTATTGTCTTCTGCCCTACGGGAAAGGATACCGCGAAATATCTGTTCCACATGACAGAAGCATTTTACAATTACATGGAAACTCCTTGAAATCGAATACCTTGGTCATTAGGTAACATGTATATTTAAGGAAAACCATAGTGTTTAAAAAGTGACAATAGCTCCAACCACATTACAGCTAACAATCGAAAGATAGGAATCAACTATTTCCTGCTACTTAATTATAACTCGGACAACAAAAGCCCCTCCTCGAACGTGCTCTAACAAATATTTCAGCGATATTAAACCCTAATTAGTGGTAGCTGGGGTTGTGTTATTACTGTTAACGAACGAGAATCTAATAAACATCCTGAATTGAACGCCTAAAAGTCGAGAAAAAAACACATGTAATATAGAACGTACATTTTTCCAGATTTCGTTAGCTGATATCGCATAAAATATGACAAGAGTTTTGGGCCAGGTCAATTCAATAACGGCAATAAAACGAGTTAACATTGATAGACTTTGGTCTTGTAAAACAACTTCCTGAATTACTGCCTTTTAATCTGCTGTGAAATACGTTCTGATAGTTCCTTGATATACAGCAGGTACACCAGTATATCATGCTGGGCAAACATTGAAATGGCGCACAGCAGTCTCGGAAAGCTAGACTGCAAATATAATGCGAGATAAAATTTTCAATATCAAACTATATCAAAGAAAATCTATCTTTAAAGTGAGGAACCAAGAAACAGTTTATATGTTTAAAGTATTTGCGCTTCGACTGATCCATTTCCTGGCAAAACCCGAATTCACACGAACCGAAAATGTCCTATTTTGAACCGGTGGTCGAGATCCCAGCACGGTGACCGTTCGTTTGTTAGTCTGGAAAAGTGAAAATGATCGATGTTGTAACCTCATAAAAAGACCACTCATTCTGATCGTCTTGAAGGGTAGAAATGGTTGGTTTTATTCACTTTTAATAACTTTTGAACCAAGTAATGAAACCCTATAAAGTTTATACTAATAATAAAGTGACCATCTTGAGGAGTAGAAATGATTGGTGATATTCATTCTAACTTTTGAACCAGCTGATGAAACCCTATAAAGTGACCATTCATTTTGCTTGCCTTGAGGAGTAGAAATGATTGGTGATATTCATTCTAACTTTTGAACCAGCTGATGAAACCCTATAAAGTGATCATTCATTTTGCTTGTCTTGAGGAGCAGAAATGATTGGTGCTATCTATTCTAACTTTTGAACCAGTTGATGAAACCCTATAAAGTGACCATTCACTTTGCTTGTCTTCACTATCAATATCGTCGTCGTTGTCACTATCGAAATCATCACTATCATCATCGTCGTTACAATCATCACCATCAACACCAAATCACCACGAGTCACTATCGTCGTCAATATCACCATGAATCGCTATCGTCATGAGCATCACTAACATACTAATTTCATTTTGGGATGTACTTGTAAGGCAGACGAAAGTCTTTTAATTGGATGACATGTTTTTTATTTATGTAAACTAGAAATAACCTAAGCCAGCACCTAGCTAGTTTAATCAACATTCTTGTTCCCGAGGGGGGCAAGCTAAGCGGTTATTAGCGTGTCTGTAGTGAACTCGAACCCACTCGCCGAGATCACTGTGACCTCAAGCACGGCTCTTTTTTAGTCGACACATCTGTATAAATGAATACAAGCTTCTTCATGAAGAAACAACTTGAGATGGATAAATGTCCTGTTCAGGGGCACTCAAAGACTCTCAATCGTTTAGCACTACGCAAGCGTTCAACTTGCCTGAGGTTTTTAATATCAGTCTGCATTAGCACGAGCAGTGCGCCGAACATTCTGAACTGTTGATGGCATCTTCTCTACCGAGGATAATTCAACGTTGCGTTTACAAATTTGTAAACCACTGCTTTTGCCAAGTGCTTTAAAGCTTAAGATTTTACTGCAATCATTGCAAGTGGGATTCATGCTGAAGGCACAGAACACCGGTTTGTAATAGTTCAAGATGAAAATGTTTCTTGAGATAAAACCAAACAAAAACTGAATGCCACTGTCTGTTGATAATTGGATTTTCAATTCTTAGCTCTCGCGTCAACGCGATTTTATTTTAATAATACTGTACTTGACAGAGGTAAAAATTTAAAAATGCATGTTGGCAGGTGTCAAGTGTCAAAATTTTAACCTAAAGGACTCTTTTCAAAAAACTACACTAAATAAAACTGTGTTATTTTTCGTAACCTATAAAAACCGGGACAAAAGGTGTGTATACGAAAGTTAAGGCCTCAAAACACAACTCACAAAAGTGAAATAGACTTTTAACTCATTAGAAATCTTTGTAACATTTCTGCTTATTCTAGCATTGACATTAATCTTGACAAGAACTGATCCGTCGTACACTGAAGTCATGCTTGTTTAATTAAGCGCTTCTAATTTAAAGGAAATCCTTTTCCGTGCTGAAGTTCTGTAACTGAAAAGCATAAACTGCAGGAAACAATCACTATTTTGCGGCTCGATAAATAAAAAAAAACAAAAAAACGTGTGCTTATTTTCTTTTTATAAAGAAATGAATTCCATCGTTTTGTGCCTCAGTGAAACAAAATGTAGCTCTCAGTCATTCCTCAGCCTTACCGGGTGTGTTCTTCGCATGTTTTTATAAAGTTATATTTGACCGATTTTCAGCCTGGCGTTCTTTATATACGAAAGGTTCTTATGAAAAAGAGAGTGTATGTGCATAATTATGTGTTTAAATATGTTAGCTAGTTCAGAGTAACACAAACTTTATTAGTAACGAACAGAGTAGCAGGAATAAGTTCTTTAAAAGGAAGTTGTTTTATGAAGTTTCTCCAAACTCAGGCACTTGTAGCTGGTCACCAAAACGCCGACTGAAGCATAAAGCTAAATAAATTTTTTAAACTTAAGAAAAAATAAATAACAAAGTGAACACAGAGGGAGACAAGGATGGGTTAAGTAAAATTAAAGTGAACTGTCATACTTTGTCCTCGTTTGCGTTTGTCAAGTTAAACTTTCCTTCAGTTTGTGACGTTTTATTCACATAGAGGGTATATGCACTGTTCATTTGGGGCCCGTTTACATCACATCAATTTTTTGGTACGGCTCGGATAAAAAAGGCATCAGTGGGTGTCAAAAAAAAGTTCGGCTTACTTTTCAAGTTTTGTTTTCTTAATTCATAGGCTCTACAGTGTTTCAGGTACGTGCCGGCGAACGGCGAATTTTGACTTTGAACAATTTCGAGCTAGATAAATTTTATCGCTAAATATCAGAATGAATACAGTTCGCAAACTTATAACTTAACACTGTAAGAACCAGTAAAGTATGTCGAGCCTCTATGCATGTCCTTATATTTAGTTATTATCATAAAAAAGCGTGCACATGTTTAGTACACATTTTAAGAACCTTCAGCCTCAGACTGGTCAAAAGTTCTATAAGAGTTTGAAACTATTTTACGCTATACCGAAAATAAATTAATCAACTTTTAGTAAATATGTCGGCTCTTTAAGAAAAGGTTATAGAACTTTTGTGTGAATAACAAGGGAAAACAATGTAATTAAACTAGCCCAAAATACCTCAATCTAAGCACCTGTTACCCAATAGTTTGTCCAAATGCAATTCATTTAGTAAAATCTGCATAATATTAATAAATTACATCTCTGAGCTTGCAAACATTAACCTTTGCTTACACTCGAGGTTTTTTTTTATACATGAACGAAGTTTTGGGTAGAGGCTAATAATTGAGATGTAGTTCTTAATATGATCGTATATGTTTGGTACACACGCTTTCTCTCTCAATATATGAACGAAGACTTGAATGCAAAGGTTCTTTAAGTGATACTAAAGCCATTTTGTCAGTGGTACTGATTTTTATGGCATTATACTTTATAGGCTTTTCCATAACTACTATCCAACTGTAGTTGGACAAAAGTGCTTACCTGACCATTAAGTCCGTGAAATAAGCTTTTAAAATAGTGCATGCATTTAGTGCGAATAAAGTTCAAAACACACAACGGCGTTTTATGACGTCACATGGTTTGAAAGGACTCGAACCTGATTTATTCCTGTATTTAGAGCGCACTGGCGAGTTTTTTTTACCAAAATACTCGGCTACTAGCCATCGAAACTTAGCCATGATCCTTTGAAATTGACCGGGAAAGTGAATTTCAAATCGTGTGTCGACACATATTTAATGACGAGCTTACAGAGAAAGTTTTCGTAGCTTTGACGTTAAAATAGACTCTTTGTCTTCGTAAATTCTCCGCGAAATTTAATTTAAAAACCAAGAACACGTGTCAAAGCGGAAATTTTACGGGTCGAACTTTTGAGATAGATTTGATTGAAAATTTCGCTTCAATACCACCTTTAAACTCAACCCTGGCCTGTTCGTCAAAATCACAATTTGAGGATGAAAAGAGAAGTTGTGCTAAACTGTAATGTGAACAGCATGACTTCTTTTAAAGAGAATTTAGCAACATATTTCATTTGACCCATATATAGGGCTGAAAGCCGGTCAGTAAAACCGAAACAGATACGTTTTCCAACAAAAAAAACTCACTCATCAACTATCAATTATTTTCTTTGTAAACAAGGCAAACACTGGCTATTAAAAATCGAAAGGGGTTCCTTATTCACGAAAAAACAATAGACTTAGAGTAAAAACTCAGGAGTTGTTTGCTCAAAACTTGATTGAAATAACTCTTTATCATTTACAAATACATATGTAACTGTAGATCTATCTATTCAAAAAAGCAAATATTTGGGCTTTTAGCTTCTGAACTCAGTCTAACGAATCGAAAGGTTGTTGATTTTAAAGGAAAAGAACCGTATTTAATTTTTTCTTGTTATCAAACTTCTCTTTGACTTTGTCAATAACTTTCAACAAGTTTTAAAAAGAATGATCTATTTTTTCTAAAATCAACTCACGTCTCCTACATATCAAAGAGCGTAACAAGTAGTTCAGAAAAACTTACTGAAACGTCTTTTCATTCATATCCTTATCGCTTTCTATAATTACATTATTCTTTAGGCTTATGCTGTATTTCAATTATTTGCTTTTGAAAGACATCCATGAATGAACAAAGATCCTACTGAATGAATAGCATGCATTTCAAATCACCAAGGACAACAAAAAATGTATCGTAAAACAGCTATTATTTGCCTAACGCAAATTTAATACCAATTCGATCTTTCATTATGTATACCTTTTTTAAAAGAACTTGCCTTTTCTGAAATAAACAATAGACTGTACGCTGGTAAAAAGCGTTCAAACAGAACAAGATTTCGGTAAGAGCTAAAAACAAGAGCTTTGCTTGAGTTTAAATTAGAAAATTACCCAATGGTGGGAGCTAAACAGTGATCAAAAACTGCTCAGTGAGAAACTGTACAGTACCGTAGTACTAACTTCATTTATATTTTCAACATATTCTAAACTGCAAAACCAACAACCTAAGTTGTTTTAATGAAACGTTGTAAATGCCAAGTTCTAACAACTGAAGAAAGCAATTGTTTCAACGATAAATGTGTGCTGTTAACTTATAAACTAATAAAACCATTGTTATTCTTCGCAGGATACTTGCAGAAAGCACACAAATTACCTTTTGTAATGATTATATCAAATTATGCGATACAAATTCTATGAAAAGAGAACATCAGCCCAAATAGAAAAAATGCTCTTTTCTCTGATCTATGGACGTATTTCAAAAATTCTTCAAAAACATTTAATGAATCTATTACTCCAAATCAGGCTTGTGCCTTAAAAAGGTTCTATGTATTTATATTTTGGCAACAGCATGAAAATAATGTGTGTTCAATAAAATTGTTCCCTCAGAAGGCATTTAACACTTATGAGTTATACTTGTCTACCAAATATCTTAATTTTTGAAAGAAAAACTTGAGTAAAAAAACGCTTAATTTGGAGAAATTTCAAGATTGCAGTGCCTAAAAAATGTTACGTTTTCACTTCGAGATACAAGGCGATATACTTGTAAGTTTAACATAATTTACCTTTCTTTTTGTAAAGTTTCTGTAAAGGGAAGAATATTATTAAAACTATTGTGAAGCTATGTATATCTATTTTGTATATATCAAATTTATCAGCAACAAAAGGCTAAAAATTAGTAGAGGTGAAAGCGACCAAAATATTCTTAAACCGCTGGTGTAGCGGTTGCCGCCTGCCAGAATTTATTTGGCCAAATTTTAAGTAAAACATTTTCCCAAGAAGTCAAAGTTTTGTCCAAACTTTCTAGCTTTTATTGGAAAAAAGCCTGAAAACCGAGATCCATTTTGCCAAAACTAACCAGGATTTGGAACAACTTACAGTACATGCTGCAAACAGAAGATTTTTTGCAGTATTCAATGCTAGCCAACATATCACCATCCAAACTCATTTAATAGTTTCATGGAAAGTTTCTCATGGTGAAATAAGCTTTGGTTTATAGTTAATATTTTCCTCTGCCAGTAAACATTAGAAACTAGAAAAGTTCCGAACTAAGAAAACTACACACAAACGACTCTTTGCATTACACATTGCAAAACACATTTTTGTTTCTAAAAAACAGTTCAACAGGTACTAAAATAGTAAGCAAATATTCTTAATACAAAAAGAGTTAAAGTGAATTTACCATTTTCATGCTTGCAAGTCCTTGAAACCCGTTCATTATCATTTGGCTTTTCTTTAACCTTCTTAGTAAGCAGCAAGTGTGCAATAGAGTGTAAGTCTAAATGTGCAGGCTTTTTAAAAAAGGTTTCAATAAATACTATGTGCAAATTCTTTTCTTTGCATGACTTATTAATTTCTTAGTGGTGGTATTTAATGAATTTGCATGCCATACAAAAGGTCATTGAAAGCAAACACGTCTATTCATGTATCAATTAATCCCAAACATTTTTCTGCTGTAGGCTACAATGACCAAGAAACCAGTCACCCCATTATTCAACCCAAACACTTGTCAATGATTACGATCTGAGAACAACTTAAAGAAAAAGTAGAGAATCTGTAAACCTGGTGGCAGCACATGTATGTCACTATGAAACTGTAAAATTTGTGAGCAAATATAGTTTATATCAATGTCCGAGTTGAAATATATACATGTACAGCATAATAATTCAAACCATGACAAATTGTAAACTATAGAGAAAAAATGTAGGCTCAAAAGTTCTGCATTTTCCCACATATTCTTTAAAATTTATATATTACCAAGAATTATTGCAAATTACATACATGTACTCTCATAGAAGTTTCATGTTTTGTGCTCTCTTTTTAATCTCAAAGATAAAAGAAACAGAAATACAATGTGATCTTTATCTTGATGTTTTTTGGCTCTGTTCATACAAATTCAAAAATACATAATATCATAAACAAGTCATACAGTTTTTGTTTTATCATAACTTCATGTACATTTTCGAAAAATAAAACTTTTTTCCGAGAGCATCAATTGTAAAACCGGATGACTGTGTGTATTTAAAACAGGCTTAAAAGGTTTTTAAACGTTTTTTTCTTTTTTAAGAATCTGTTACAAGTACCTGTTATCAATGTTTATTCAAAACTGCCGAGTACCAAGCTTCTTGTAAATCCTTTTATTCTTATAAAAATGATACTTAATATATAAAAACGGGAGTATAATACGTATATCAAACGCTCTGCAGTGACCAATAGTCAGTTTTCAGGGATAGCAGTCCTGAAATAAACTGTTGCATTCACTTTTAGCTGAAAGTCAGCTTTTCTTGAATACAAAAGTAAATTTATACTTATTGACAATTAGTAGTCCAAAGTAAAACTGCCAAGTTTCTAAGTTTAAGCCAGGGCATTGTGTAAACAAATACTAATATTAAACTGAAGCTTTTCCCTAGAAAATATTGGTGGTGATACTTTATTGGAGAAAAAGTTCTAACTTCTGTTCTTTTTAACTTAATATGAACTGTATCTTTTCTATTTTTTCAAATTTCTTGAGTGCTTGGCAAGTTGTACTGTAAGTACAGTATTTGGTAAATTCCAAATATTCTAAAGAAAATAATGTGTTATGGTTGCATTTACCACAACTGTTCGGTTAATTATTTAGGAAGTTTCATTATAGCCTAAGGAAAAAATAGCTGACAAGTGAACTATTGCACAACAACACAAAATAAGTTTGTTGATAAAATGGCCAACCGACAGACTTCAGAAATGTCTTGCACCCCTGCCCATGTATATTCTCTTGATGCTAAGGAAAATATGAACAGCATCTTTAACTTTAAGTTTTCTGAAATTTTTTTTCAAATCCACTTAGTAATAAATTGTATCTTTAAATAAAAGTAACAGGTGCCAAAATGTTTTTGTCAAAACTCCAGCTGCTTTGTTTCAGTGAAATTCAAGATGAAACAATGCCAATCAGTTCCAGAGCATAGATGAATAAATTAGTTACAGTTATAGAAAGTGAAACAATCATTTCCTTTTAACAAATTAAAGGAACACAAAATTGTAAATAATTTTGACATATTCTTGGGAAAATTTTTGGAAAAGAGATGGTTAAACCAAGAAAGACAAAGGAAGACCCTTAAGAGGAAAACTGTTGAAATAACATTTAAAGAAAAAAAATAAGGAGGTGAAGAAAAGCAAGAATTAGCAATCAACATGCTTAAGTTAAAAGATAAGCCTGACAAGTGAGAGTTGGCAATCAACACACTCCTTATCTGCTGGCACTAGCACAGTATGTAAGAACCAAGGGTTATTCTTAGCAACAAGCAAGTTGCTTTCTCTCTTCTTCAGCTGGGTACTTATGAACAGAAGAAAAGGAATTTATTTGGTAAAAAAGAGGTACACAGCCACCAAAGAAGAAGTTCTGAAATATTTGCTGTACAGTAGGCTTGTAAAACAACTATTCAAAGTCTAACAAGAACATCAAATCTTAGAAAACGCCCCTTTTAGTCTTTTTGAGTTTGTTGAAATGATGCAAAGATCTTTATAATTAAACACTTGAAATGTTAAAGAATAAAAGTACAGTACAGTGTATACTTGTGCATTAGTTTGAGCTATGAGTGCAAAGTTGATATTAAAATAAAACATGTACATTCAAAAACAAGGGAAAATGTAATATTCTTGCCAAATAACACACCAAGTGATTAGTGTGTACATCTTCTACTAGTGCAAGACATACGGAGACTATCATTTATTAGTGCAGGGGTGGATCTAGGCATTTTGCTGAGTACTGCTCATTTCATTGGTCGAGCGAGCATGAAAAATTTTTGAATTTTCTATTTCTAGAATCGCTGAGAATGCCCCAAACTTAATGACATTTATGAAATCAGTTCCTATATTCCAGCTAATTCAAGGCATTTTTTACCTGAGCAGCTCAGGTCTAAGACCAATCAGCACTGCAATATTTTGTCAATTGTCTAATCAAGCACTTTTTTCTTCTGTGTAGGGCAAAACAAGAAAAAATATCATGATAACACTTAGTGTTAAAGGGTGCAACTAGGTTTTCAAAACTTGCAGGCTAGCAGCAAAGTTCTCCTTCTAACAGTGTATTTTGGACACTCTTGTTATCTACTAATTTTTAACCAAACAAAGTACTTCACCTTGAAATTAAACACATATTTTTATATTTCTCTGCTTACTTCCAGTATTTTGTAACCTATTTCACAACTTGTTGAATACTCTGAGTGTGTGAGTGTATAATTATTATAAATAAAATGTAACCAAACTCATGACTTAGCACTCTTCAAACATACAAGTGTGCCAAGGGTAGTGCTCCAGAATATCTGCCCGCAAGTTCATCCGTAAGTACCAAAATTTAAGACTTTTAATTGTTGACAGTCAAGATCCCTTTTTACCACTCAGCAATAGGCAATTGATCATGCATGTTCTTTAAGACGTTTTCAACTTTGGATTTTGCTGTTGCAGCATCTTAAACGTTTGGAAAATTTTAATAGTTTGAAAATAGCTTTTTGAGAGAAAGAATTTTTTGAGTGATATCTTATTATTTGAACATATACAAGTCATGTTTTTGAATGTTTTGTAATTGATATCTGAAACACCCTTGGGAGATATTAAGTATTATTATTACGATTTTTATTTTAAATTATTTTAGTTCTTGACTAGTTTCACTGCTAGCTGTAGCAATAGAAAAAAAATTAACAAAAGTTTATTGTTGCTGATTTCAAACACAAGATCAACTTAATGCACATAAAAATGCAACTCAGCCAGAACAAAAAAATGGGGATTAATTTATTCTAGAAATATGGCACCTGCAAAGTTTTTCAAAAACTAACAATACTGGGAATAACCATAGAAAATTTGCATATTAATTGTATAAGAACAACTGACCTCATATCTGACCTTTACAAATTAAAAAAGTTGAATTGATAATTGTCTTTTACAATACCAACACGTTTTTGAAAAAAACCTTCAAAGACAACAACAGCACACTGGCTTCAAAACTAACTTTAGTTTTTCTAGTTCGGTCCCCGCTTTGACTTTGAGTCTATTTATTCTTTTCCTAAATAAGCTAACTTTAGGTTATTTTTTAAATCATGGCTTATAAAACTGATATCATCTTTAAAACTTAATTAGCCAGGCAGTTCTTTAGGAATAGAAACTTAAAAGATACAACTGGCAGTTTTTTTATTAACATTAGGAAGAACAGTCGGCATGAACTCCTCTGAATTCCTAGGGCAATCAGGGAGAATGACCCTTCCCCTAGAGAAATTTGTAAAATTAGACTTTCTCGAAAGCAGTACTCTGCATTTCCTGGACCAGAATTTGTTAACTGAGAAGGTCTCTAGAGGAGCTGAAACGAGCTCACAAAGTTGAAACAATTGACTAATTTGCCACTATGTTATTATCAGTTCAAATGCAGTTGTTCATTTCTGGCTGATTCCGAATTGGACTTCAATAAGACTCTCTAGAGATTGTTTGTTCATCAGAAATCTATGGCTAAGTAACTGTCACTATTGAAGCCTCTAATTTATCATAGTACAATCTAAGGTTTCCACACTATGTCTAACAACTAGACAATGCATCCAAGGCTTGTCTAAAATGAAACCCTGACCTGTCAAAGATTTTTGAGATGTTGTTTAAGCCTTTAACCCATTCTTTATATAACTTCATTTCTACAAGTAGTTGTTTTACTGTTACTGTCAGTAATGAGAATTCAGATGTTTTAAAACAAAATAATGCTGTAGGGGTACAAAGGTTACAAACTAAGGAAATTGGGAATCATTGTGATACATCTTGGATATAGTAATACAAAATAACTTGTTCTCCTTCATTCCCAAATAAAACAGTGTTGAGCAAAGTTGAAACAAAGATATAATTATATAATAACTATATAATTATGCTTAGTACAGTTAATACCTGTAAACTTATTGAATGCTTTAACCAAGAGAAAATCAGGAAACAAAAAGGGGCATTGAGGGTACTGACCAGGATATATCAGAGATCCCAACATTCGAGCTTCAAAATCTTCAAGATTTTTTTTAGCTCAAATTTTTGTGTCAACTGTTTATAAAGCACTCACAATACCTTGCATCATATGCCCTATATGGCCTACCTATACATACAACTGTTCAGATAACCCTTCTAAACCCTTATCACGTAGTACTTATTTATCTAAAAAAAGTGCTGCAAGGCTATATGAAAGCCTAATATATGAGAAAACACTGCTTGTAATTATGTTTGTTTTTGTTGCATTGTCCTTTGTGAGTCAGGAACAAACTTGAACAGCATGTTATTGTTGTTGCATTTTTTATCTATTTAAATTTTCTTTAAAAATGCAGGAGGGTCGTGGGAGATCAAGCCAGAAGGCACAAGTCTCTGATAATTATATATACTCCCTGCTTTATAAGTTATTGTTAGTTTAAGGAAATCTGTTTCCAGAGATGTCCACAAAGAGTACAACACCTTTCTGGAAGCTGTTTTATCAACAAACTTTACCCAAATGCTCTTCACCATTAATTTCTTTTCAACCAGCACTCACTAACCATTTCCAATCAAGGTTAGCCTCATTACTGGCCGTTTACGGACATCTCTGAAAACACCCTTCTCCTTGAGAGCCAATCTATAAATACCTTTAAAGGAAATGACATAGCCCAAGGCATGAACTAGGTGCACCCAACTCTTTGAAATTGTGTTTGACTTTAAAAACAAAAATCAGTCTCTGACCATTGTCAAATCTCAAGGTTACTTCAAGTAAT
>JANVCF010177849.1:0-11069 GCA_025388745.1 Hydrozoanthus gracilis
CAATACTCTGATAGCATGTCTTTGGTTACTTTTACTTTTTCTGGTCCTAGCGGGTAGTCGTTATGAAGATCATGCAATTCTTTAGGATATTCTAAATCGACTTCTAGTATCAATCCCTTTCTGCTAGTTTCATTGTACTTAGCTAGGTCTAACTTGTTGATCTGCTTTTCTGTTAGCCATCTAAATTTACCTACTGGTAGGTATTGACTCATAGCCCATCCGTAAAGATTTTTTGCATCAAGATACATAATATACTTTGAGGGCGCCTTCTCGTCAAATGTCTTTATGTATTTAATTTATTGTTTGCTTTTCCATATCGGTTGGCTATATATGAAATACCGCCACGCATACCGTTTTCTATGAATTGGTACATATCAATATCAGTCATTAACTCTAATTTGATATTCGTCATTTTCAACATAGCGACCCAAGACAAACCAGGGGATGTGAAGTAATGACATGGATCTAGTTTGTAGTATTGTAAGCACGTCTTTCTAAAGTTTTCGAATACATCAGCCAATAATAGTATGTCTGATTTGAGATACAAGTCATGGTTTCACCCATGTTTTTCAAGTTAAGCGTATTCCATACTTTGAGAGCGTGTTCATAATCTTCATCTGTAATATGTTCGTTCTTTAAAATACTGAAATAATCATCCTTTTCTGGTAATTTTGAATCGAATTTACTAAACGAATCCATATAGTCATAAGGGTATTCTCCTTTTTGAGCCATTAAGTCAAGCTTTTCACCTTTGAATTGCTGGGAGGTATATTTTAATGCTTGTCTTGGTAGATTACTTACTAGTCTTTTTAAGCTTGAACTCATAAATTGGAAGCTATCAATGAAGGTTAGATGATTTCCCAACATGAAGGCCATATATTTCTCCATATTGTTCGGTATAACGTTTATGTCCATTTGCTTTTCTTCACCTTTCTTGTTCTTATAAGTATTTCGTTTGGTTATTTCACCAATCTCTTGCATGATGAAATGACTATCATATCCTCTCAAATTATGAAAAATAACAGGTATTTTTATTTCTTCTGGTTTTATTCTAAGTTTCAGATTACAGTCTTGATGTGCAGAGCCTCTGTATTTTCCAGTAATATGACAGTGGTCTCGAGCTCAGATGTCTTTGTTGGTGTGTTTTTTATTACAGATATGACATTCATCAGCTTTTTGAAATTCGTCTTCGTCCTCTTTTGTCATTTTCAATAGTTTGTTAAATTCTTTTTTCATAATCTTCTTACAATATTCAACTTCCTTTTAACATAGCTTCCATGAATTTGTATACTGCTTTTTCACCCCTATATATCTATACTGGTTTAGTATGTTTGTTATCATAACAGCATACCACCTTGTATCCATAACTACAGTCTGTATGTTTCTCATACGCTTTATTGTATGATTTATCATTCTTAGGTCTACAACCTTGTGTCTTTTTTATTATGGTCTCAAAATCAGCGTAGATAACAAACGGCGTAGGCAGTTGTTTATGAAAGTTGTTGAATTGTAATATATTGTTATCCTTAGTTGGCATTTTGATTGCTTGAACACCATTTACTTGGATGCAGTTTTCTTTGTGGTTATTTAATATTTTTCAGAACTGAAACATTGCAAGCAGTTCATGTAAAAGTGTTTCCTTTCTTTGTGTTTTGTTTGGCTATACACAAATTTGTTGAAATCCTTAATTAGCACATAGTGCCTATTTTCATTTTCTGTAATCAATAATAGATTCATCTGACTGTCATACCTTTCTTTTGACACATAGATGAGATATATATCATATCCAAAAACATTTATGTTAATATTATTTTGTTTTTCTATTTTGTTATACTGTTTGGTAGTTACTGGGAACGCAACATCGTTATAATTTAATTTGTCAACGTATTGTTTGTCTGATTTTTTTATCCTCTGTGGGTCTTTCTCTTGTGGATTTATATGCCTGACATGACACCATCTGAAGCATTTATTATCATTGTTCTTAGGTTAATCAATCCTTTTTTACTATTTCGTAATTCTGATGGTAGTTTGATATATGACGATCCATTCATTGGTTTATATACAACAACATTCAAGTGATGATTATCAACAGATGTTATTGTCCATCCAGAACCTTCTAATATCCATTGAGCTATGTAATTCAATATCTGCTGTTTAGACAATCGAAGTAATTCAAGGATTTCCGTATTGTTGATTATCGTTTGTGCTTTGCTATTAAAATATGCTGTTTTGTATATCATTTCTCCATTTGACGTTTTTGTAAGTGTTAAAGTTAATGTTTCCATAAATTTTAGACCTTTCATTCCGTTCAACAGCCTCTTGATATGATATTCGATAGCCTTATTAGTGCTTTGCAATTGAACCAATGGGTCTTTGTTGTTCTTGATGCCAATTTCGAACGACTTAGTGTAGCCTTCCAACGCTTTATTAGTTTGTTCTATTTTAGTCCTAGGAAGTGTGACTGACCTTCTTAGTCCTTGGTAATGGTATTGGTTTGCATCCATCCCTAAACTCGATAGGTAGTGGAATGAAGTTGTCTTCGTACTCTTGTACCATCTGCCTGACACAGGAGTTGGAATTGGCGGTCTTGGTTTGTACGTTCTCTGTATTGGAACTTTTTTGGTATCATCTACTATAATTTCAGGCTGTTGTTTCACGCTTTGCTTCAACAACAGTTTGATTAATTGAAATTTACTCAATTTCTTAAGATCACACTTATTGAGACCACTATTATTCAGAACATTATATGAGATAATATTTTTCATTATATATATATTCTATAGGTGTTTTAAACGCGTTTTTAAATATAGTCGAAAATTTAAATTATCTTATTAATAGATCCTTTAAACTATGTTGAAATATTTATTCACTTTATTATAATTCTAGTATTTTGGCTTTGTTTTTCAACAAGTTGGCTAGATCTCCTACTTTTAACTCATATTCGTAAGGATGAAACCCCTTTACGTGTACCCATATAGCCTTATTGATTTTTCTTCTAATGATTGGATCATTAGAGCCTCTTCAACGGTTGTATTTATATAATATTATAGTTAAATTATTTTATCGCTTTCAAAAATTACTAAATTTCCTTTGGTGCTAGTTAATCTAAGATTGTTCTTAAGAGCTGCATCTGTTATAGTTTTTATAAATGATTTTCTATCTTTGCTTTTTGGATATCCCATCTGACCAGGTTCATAATGAGGTGCATCGATGAAGATAAAATGGTTGAACTTACTATACAGTTGGCTGCTAATTGGTGAGAAATCCCAACCAGCACCGAAATATACTAAAGTATAGCCTTTGATTAGTTTTTGGTTTGGTTTTCTTCACCTTAGTTTTGTTTAGTAGATGAACGAAGTGCCATGGGTTTTTAAGTATAACATTCTCTAAATCAGCGCGTCTTAATTTGGAAACTTGAAAATCTTTTTTGACCTTTAAAATTTCCTTCTTGAGCTCTTTTACGGTGAAGTTCTTTATATGATTTCTTAATTGATTAATGTTCTCCATATATAATAATTGTATATTATTTTCCATGCTTTTGGTTGATTTCTCTTCAATCATATATTATATCTATAGGTTTTTATCTTCAAGCATTAAACGCGCTTCTTTAAATATACACGATTCGAATGATCCAAAAATAATCAAACATCAATCAATCACACAAAGTATTTTTAACGTGTTTGTTGGTCTTCAAATGACAGAACTTACCCGCTAGTGTATAGTTGCGTCCTGTTTTACAAACATCACAATACCATTCCCTATTCAACACATAGGTGGTCTTGTGTTTTATTAGTTGTTCGCGAGTAAATATTTTTGGTCTACCTCGACCTCTTTTAACATTATTTTTTTTCTTGGTTTTCTTCCATATATAATCTATATATTTTTGTTTTTAAGTACTTAATTAGATGCGTTTAAACCTGTTCGCTGACAATAGCCAGAAACAATCATATTTTTGGCTACCGTAAGTAGCAAATAACAGCAACATATACTGTAGTAATCCACAATATATGTTAGATAATATTCTCTTAAATCGTCTCATACATCTTTTAAATCCTTGAATGGAATCCAACTGTTGAAATCAGAACTGTATCCTTTCCACTTCACTAAAGCTTGCTTCTTTTTATAATCTCTTATAATAACTTTATCAATTCTAAATATTTTTTGTTCTGCTTATAGTAATTCTGGTTCATAAAATGATCCTATCACTTCTTCATTGTTAAGGTCTTTTATTTTGTAAGTGATTGGGTTTGTATATTGTATTTTGTCTACAACGAAAATTTCTTTGGTCCAATTTGGGGTATAACCTTTATCAAATGTTTTTCTTTTGTACTTTGATATTCGAACCTTATCGCCTATTTTGAATTTAGGTTTAGCTGATAATGGCTCCGTATCACCATATAGATTAAAGTAAACAGTTCCTTCATTCTTCTTTTTACTAGCTTCTATTGGTGTCATTTTTATCGAACTATGTCTGGTGTTGTTATACTGTTTTAATATTTTAGGTACTATGTCTAAGTATTGTGTATTACCTTGAACAGTAAATTGCTTCCACATCTTGATTTTAATCGTTCGACTCCATCGTTCACAAACAGACGACTTTTCTTCGTTTTGAGTTGAATATAACGTTATTTTATTATAGGCTAACAGGTCTTTCACGTGTTTATTACAATACTCGTTGCCCTTATCAACCCATAAGTACTGTGGTTTTCTTCCTTCCTTGAATGCTTCAGCGACTGTTTCACCTTTTTTATCCTTTAATGGAACAATCCAACCATATTTACTAAACACATCTAACACCATAAGTAGATAACGAAATCCCTTATTCCATTTACTGCGTTGTTGCATTTCAACGAGGTCAGAACACCAAATCTCATCTACATGGTTAACAATAACACGCCGTTTTTTTAAAGTTCTTCGGATTGGTTTGTGTAATTCGTCTCCAGCAGCTTGAGCGAACGTCGTACCCCAGGGTCTTTTAGAATATGGTATATTAGATATTGGTTTTAACATTTCACCATCAGCTATATGTTTTGACAAATCGCATCAAGATTATTGATCGGATCTCTTATTTTTGGATCATTACTATTTAGACGATAATCAAGCTTTGTTCCAGGGCCACAATAATTGTATTTTTTTAAAGTTGGTGTTCTCATATGAAGCTCGCCTAATTTAGAAAGTTTTTCTTGAATATCAAAACCCTTCCCTCTTTTTAGATAATCATCTGTGATTTCGGGGTCATATTGATAATTCTGATAGAAGTATTTCAGATAATCCCTATCAGACAAGTAACCACCTTTCTGAGCTTTTTGTGATACGAACTGTGATTTCCTTCCACCACAACTAATACATATGCTCTTCAGCATTAGTCTACCATTTTTGCTCCTTACATATTCTTCACTTACATTGTCAGTAAGTTTTTTTCTCTTACGCAGTACGATTTCATATATTTATACATTATATTATAATTTACTTGCTAGAGAGTTTAGTATGTTGCTAGCTTCTCTGTCTATTATTTTGTCTGCATACTTCTTTGCGAATCTACCAGCAAGTCGTTGTGTACCCTTACGTTTTAATCCTATTTTAACTGCTTGCTTACCAAGCGTTCCTACTGTTTTGAAAGCTGCTTTAAGAAGCTCGTCAGTCACTGATCCACCTGATGTACTTTTAACAAACTGTGATTTAGTGATACCACAACTAGCACACTTACTTCTCAGCGTTAGTTTACCATTTTTAGTTTTCTCGTATCTTTCAGAGTTTGGAACAGATTCGGTTTTTGTCTTTTCTTTAACACAAGATGTTATCATATATGAATAGGATAGATTATCAAAAATTTATGGTTTACGATGTGATTAATAGGATCGAATTGACCGTTATGCATGGTATCCAAGTATGGCGTTCCTTTGTCCCTCTCATGCAAGAAGTATAAGCACCAATAACCGCATAAAAAACTATTCCTTTCTCGTCTATGTTATATATTACTTGCTTGCGACCTGTTGACAAGTACTTTTTGATTTCCTCAGCCATTGGTAATCCAAATGAATCGAAGTATTCACAATACTTATCAACGTTTCTGTGACACACCCAGTGTGTGCCAGGACCAATGTGTGTATCTAAATTAATGATTCCACATTCTTTCTTGTGTATTTTTTCTGGTAAATCGTCTCTTGAATATTCACCTCTGAAATGTTTTATGCTAAGTTGTCTTACCCATTTTAATAAATCGATATTGCTTAGTGGTTTATTTATGAATTTCAAAAGATGTCTCATAGTAATGGAATGCCTTTGAATGGGCTGTTCTTTCCGAGGATCAACCCTTTTCCTTTTTTTTTGTTTTTTGTTTTATTTCCATACCAATAGGCCGTTCGTCCCACAATCCATAAAGTGGAGGAGGCATTAATAGATTACTTCCACCCTTTTTGACTGTTGGTGTTACGTATACATTACGAGTGTTTGATGTTGATGCGTGAGGATCGACTTGTAATCATTTTCCTGTCAACATATTCACCAACAAGGGGATCCCAATACTAGCTAAAATTGATCCAATGCCAGAGCCCAACTGTTTTTTAGTCAAACGAAATCTAGGAATTCCAGAACTATTCTGCAGCGCTGAGACGATTTGTTTCTTTTGTGCTTCAGTGAGATAGTCCTTATACTTGATCAGTTTATCAACCTTATCTTGAGGTATACTAAAAAGACCACTACCTGAAACTAATTTATTAGTAGCACCAGCAGCAAGACCTCCCAAAGCTGAGAGCCCCAACATCTTCCCAATTTTAGGAAGAGCTGATCTAACAAATGGCATTAGTGCTGAAAACAAACTAGCACCATCTTGTTTCCTCATTTGAGCGCTAGAAATTCGTAAATCCGTGCCAGTTCCATCCAACACACTCCGTTCGATGCGATTGATTTGAGTTTTAGTCAGCATCAACGGATCAGATCCATGTAATTGTTAATGTTTTCATCTAATCGTAAACGGCGCTTTCTTCTGATACGATTTAAGCATTTCTTTTTTTTTGGCATTTCGTTAGGCTTACGTTGTATCTAAAATACGACATATATTAATAGATTACATAATTGTATGTATTCTATTAGATTACTAACTTAGTACTTCTAAATCAAAATTATTATGTGTTATGTTATATCTAACGTTTAACTCCTAAGCACCAGTTTACCACTTGATTGAACCAAATCGACATCTTGTTCGTAAAGAACTAAAGCGTAAACCGAATAGTCAGTAGCTGTACCACCATCTAGCTTGTAATGTAGAGTTAGTTTGGTCGTTCCATCTCGATCGTTCTCCTTTTTTATTTTGTAAGATCAAAGTATATGATTGGAATTATGGTTTCGAAATTTGATCGAGTAAGTAACGTCGAGCCCTTGAAATTGTTATTAGCATGTACGTACTTCAGAACGTCTCTGTATACACGTGATGCATCATCACTTGGATCGTATTCAATTTCGGGATAACGGTTTCCATTTCCAACTTCAAGTTGACATGAAACTAGCTTTCGGGGGTTGGTACTTATACTGAAAGTTTCGAATAAGAACTTTGTTTGATCACCAACACTTGTGTCATTCAAAATCCAAGCGAATACATGTCTTGGTCGATTAATTCCAGATGAAATCTTGAATGCACCCGCCTGTTGTTTTGTAGATGGGGATCTCTCAACCATTTCTCTAAGATACGTCCATTTGTGAGGCTTCAAATAACTATCAACATACATAGACTGACCCTTACTGTTGAACTGAACTCTTGGCACCCAAATTGCAATCTCTCAACAATTAATCTACTAGCAGCACCTCCTTGCCAAATTATATTTGCATCGTCTTCAATACCAATTAACATCTCAACCTTAAAATTAGGTAAGAATTCGTCCTCGAGAGCTTCAAAGAAAGAGTATCTACTTAGCGGTATTTCATATGTAACGACAGTGCTAGCTCCTAATACTTTTTTACGAGCATTAAATCCTTTACTATCTGCTAAAACTGTAGTTGCAGTGGTATCTAAAAAATAACATATTGGAAGCCGTTGTTCTTTCGTATGATTCGTCGTATTCTAGAAGATTTTTAACGTTGACACATTGATTAGCTGCTGTATTGTCGTATACTTGAATGCCATTAATCTTCACGACGATACTCTTGATTAATGAATGAATGCCGTTCACCTTTCCATTTCTATCATTATCTGCAACGTCAGCTCCATCTAACTTAGTTACCTTGAATTTTACCAAGAAGCGACCATTATACCAATCAAAGGGTGACACCTCACCTGTATTACCAGCAACAATCCTAAGATTGGCTCTGTTTTGATGAGCATCATTCGCTACAGTTGTTACGAGTGGCGTTTCTAGATCGAAAATGGTGTCTTCACACCTTTCTATTAACTTTGGACTTCTATAACTTGTCATATATTATTGGTTTAGACAAAAATCACCTTCTTGTTCCCTTCAAGCCATGTCCAGACATGATTCTTTGGATTGCTAGATTCCTATCATAATTACTCATTGGTTTTTTGACAATCGTATCGTTCCTAACTTTGTCATCCCTAAGTAGCCTAACTATATCATCACCAGCTTTCTTCTTACCTTCCATTATGCTAATTATCTTTCCACCTGCTTTCTTACCAGCATACTCGCCCGTTGTCGTAATAGCCTTCTCTACTGCTTTTTTACCTGCGGTCTTTGCAGCGCTCGTTATAGCCTTTTTTCCTATCATTCTACGTCCAAAGTCTGCTATGGAACCGAAGATACTACCACCATCATAAATATGTTTGAATACGTACTTACCCAAATCTGGATCATATATTCTCTTAAATTCATGTTGTTGCATTATGATATATACATTAGTTAGATTATAATGGCGTAGATCTAAGGATTAAATTCATGTGCCAGTCGATTCCGTTGAGATCAACAGGTCTTTTTAAAGAATCTAATACGTAGAAGCGCATGTTACTGATTAAGTAAGTTGGAATATGGTTAAACATAACTCTCCTTGGTTCAATCGTGAATGGATGACCACGCTTCAAATTATCAGTTGATACTACGAATAAAGTATTAGTTGATATGCCTGACATGATCGAATCACTAATCGCATCACTACTGATATGCAACGAATCGATGCTGTTAGTTATATTCGGAAGACGTGTACCATACTCAGTCTGATTGACTATCTTCTTGTCAAAACCAAGCAAGTCTCCAAAGTTAGATTCCCTCAAGTCTAACTGATAGTCATTTGAAATCTCTATTACTATCTAAAAGTTGATAGAACGAATAATATGTTGATGTCGTAATTACCATCTGCCTTCTTATGATTATTATTTTCTATTACCTTATGAATGTAATCATTTATATCGCTATAACTATACATTCCACTTGGAAAAGTGATTGTATTCCAATTCGCTCCAGCATCATGTGAATACTTAATCTTTTCGTTATTGTACTTATTAGCTACTTTATGCCATAAATAAGTAATGCTAACGTTGTCTACAGCAAGTTCGTGACGCATGTTGTTTTCCAATTGAAGCTGTGGTTCGAATTTGATTATAAAATCGTCTTGTCTAGAAATCCCATACTTCTGTCTATCGATACTAGATATGTGAATTGATCTTTCTACGTAGTTCATATATACTATTATGTTACATAATATATTTTTTCAAAATTTTGTCCAATTCTTTAACATCGATTGCTTTTAGGTCTCTCAACTTGTGAGCAATATTTACGAATTCTGATTTCATTTCTTCGTTGTTATTACCAGCCGACAACTGGCCAGCAAAAGCTCTAGTCTCGATATGAGATCATCAGCGTCATTACAGAAAACGACTCCAGATCCAATCTTAAAATACTTTTTGGAAGTTCTATGGATAGGAATCTCTGATAATTGATCCAAATCGTTGAATACCATTTGCGATAAATCACTATAACATTTTTTACTATTGAAGCGCTTTGTAAAGAGATCTAGTGTATCGAAATCAACTACCTTATCATACACTTTCTGACCGTCTTTATAGGCTACTACTTTCAATTGACCTGTTAGTTTTGGTATATCAATCTTCAGATTACCGTACTGCCCAGTTGGTTATATTTTATAGGCGTTTCGTTTTGGTTGGGTATATTTAATGCCCTCTCCTGTTTTAAATTTGCTAGAATACTTGATTGAATTTAATCTACCCAAATAATCCTTATGATATGGTAGTTCCTGCTTTTTTCGTTTATAAGCTGTTAATGATTGTTGAGTTAAAGATTTAAGAGGGGATCCCTTTTTCTTTGATTTGCCTTTAATATAATCCTCAGACCTTTTTATCTTACTTTTAACCTTAGAAATAGTTTCATCAATATCAAGTTTGTCGTTATGTACAAATTCACTTGGCTTGGGGTATCCCATTGATTCAAGAATTTCACTATAGTCTTTGTTAATTCCTTTATCGGGATCATAAATTTCTTTCTTTTTAACGACTTCTACATCATCATCGTCCACAAATTTTAATGGTGCTTGACCAACACTTACATCAGGTCAGAGGTCTGTCTCTGCTACTGGTACCATGTAACCCAGTACAATCCTGTCTCATGGACGGGCGGTCGGCGTCTAAACCGGCTCCCCCACCAGTCACATGCTGGTGAGGAGGGTGGCATGTCACCCAGCAGGAACAAAAAAAAAAGACCTGTCAAAGGGCGGATGAGCTCTACTGAGCCAACGGCCATCATGCAAAAGGCATCGTGGAGTGCCAAGGGCACAGTTGATAGTTTCGACTAAGTGGCCATCCACTGCATCCGTGTCCATCTCCGGTCGTCTTGACCTTGTCTTGCCACTGGGCTCAGTTGGTCGCGGACGAGAGAGTGAGGTCGACGCTGCGCAACTCCTCTTCACTTTAAACAAAATCTCTCGCGCAAGTCATCAATCATTTCATTTCATTTTTCATTTTCCTTCATTTTCTTTTCATCTATCATCTTACTCGTCATTTGATTCATTACTTTTTTCTTTTTCACATATTTCACCCATTCATTCCCAAGTCCTATGGCGACAGGCAAGCGACGAAGCGACAGGTGTGGGTTACACTGGCAGTCGTAGCCGCA
>JANVCF010177960.1:0-11069 GCA_025388745.1 Hydrozoanthus gracilis
CGTTTGCAGATGTTATTGCAAAGGCAGCACCTTCTCCTCAGTTTTTTTAAGACCCTGATTGAAGGTCCGGCACCGGGAATCAAACCTGGGCCTCCCGCATGAAAGACTGGCACCTTACCAAATAGGCTAACCAGACAATAGTTTACAGTTTACTCTGGTATTGAGGGTCTTAGACAGTTCGCTCTACACGGCTCACAACTATTTTCCTAAGAGTTGCCCTCAGTTAGTAGAAGAGATAGACCACAACACCGGGATCACACTACTCTTTGTCGACAAGTGTTGTGGGTTCTTTTAAGTCCCTTGATAGGAGATCAAGAGACTGGGCATACAGTTTAACGTCCTTATTCGAGAAGACGCAAAGGTCTAACTGTTTGCAGGTGTTAGGGCAAAGGCAGTGCCTTCTCCTCAGTTTTTTTAAGACCCTGAGTGAAGGTCCAGCACCAGGAATCGAACCCAGTCCTCCGCCCAAAAGACTGGTGCCTTACCAACTAGGCTAACCTGGCGGCGGTCTGGAGATCTGCTTAAGTATCTACACCATCTTTCCATTACATTCCCGGGTTCTAATAGATAGGTTTGAGTTTGTCCTGCTTATTAAGTCCACCAACACCAAAGCATTGTTTGTTTTAGTTTTAAACAAAATTCATACTTGTTGGAATCGTGGATTATTTCAAACGCAATATAACAACTAGGGATCGAACTTGCGACCTATAGAGTTTCTGGCCAGCTGACTACTACAAAATTGTGTGGAACCTTTGTGACTTTTTTAAATTTTAAGAGTTATTGTTTCCAACAATACGATAAACAGTTTGATGATTGCTCGAAGCTTATCTTTTATTTTGGACAAACATCTGGAAACAAATGCAATTATTCTTAGGAAACAGCTACAGACTCAAGTCACAGTACAGACTAAACATTGAAAATATTTGTGGCTACTAACTTGCACTTAGGCTACCAATTTCAAGCCCTCACAAATAAATTTTTCTTTCCATTTTATTCCTGGGTCCTGATAGGTTGGAGTCAGCCCAGCTTAAAAACCCCAAAACCCATTTTTGTTAAAAAAAATCTTTAAAAGTGTGATATGGTATTTAAGCATTTTTTCCCTTTTTTCCTGCTGATTTGCTGAGTTTAAACACTATGTGCTACATTGTGCCTGCGACTTTGAAGTTTGAGAGTCAGCAAATAAAGAGTGGGTAATAATTTGCTCAAACTGAAGTGAGACGTTACACACAACTTGAATTTCGACTTTCTCTTTTGACTGTGTAAGAAGGCTTATGATCACAAAAACAGTTCAACCACTTGCTTGCTTCCCCATTACCTACATCACATGTTACCTTTATTAACAGCTAACAAGTTGACAAGTGTCTATGGTCAATGACCCTAAAAGGCCCAAAACATGCACATTCAAACAACAGTTTCTCGGAAAATCAGCATGATATGAGAAAAAACAGACACTACACCTTTAAGGGTTATATTAAAAAAAGATTGATTTTAAGGCTCAGTTCCTATTTAAGTACACCTCACCAAAGCTCTATTTATTTGTTGCTTTAACACAAAAGTAATTAAAAGAAATCATGTATAACTTTAAACACACTACCTGTCTCTTTCTATCTCATTTCTGGTTTCCGATAGGTTCGAGTTAGCCCCGCCTGAACCACTGGGTCCAGAAATGGTAGCTGTTCTAACAGTCACTCGCATGATTTTGCCTGGAGAAGTTTGACTTCCACCATATGTCTCCTGCAAACTCACACCACTAGTGAAGAATAGAATCCTAGTTAGATGATTTTCAATAGCATAAGTCAAAGTTGACTTTTGAAATAGCTGCTTATCGACTTTTATTTTCAAGCATCTTTGTCCTCAGTTTGAAATATCAAAGTTTTCAAAACTTCTTAAAACTTCTTATGAAATTGATTTCATGAAATGATAAATAGGCTTTCACAGAATCTACATTATCTTCAGGTCATGCAAAAGAATGCCAACTTGTGAGGGCTTAAATGGTTCAACTATTGAAAGTAATGACACTGATAATTCCTCTTCTTAAAGACAAGCCATGGAACTGTCGCTTGTTTATAATTTGAACAGATGGTCTAAAATTTATGCTATTCTAATATAATAGTAAATGTTCATATGCAAGTTAGATTAGAACTGTGAAAGTAGGATTTATCATATATTTTACACAAATGTGGTTAGAATATCACAAGAAATTTGAATCTTAAAAGAATTTATCAACATTACATTTTTCTTTGGAGGGCTGGAAGGGCTAACAGAAATCAAACGTTTTAAATATCATCTATAAAAAATTATTCAATTGCTATGTCACAACTTATTTTAATGTTACATTTATAATTATTAATTATATTGAGGATCCACATTATCTATAAAGTATAGGTTTTACATATTTATAAATCATTAACTGATTATTGTGACTAGTAGCTGGGACAATACTAATAATGCAAAAGTTTTAGAGTACAAGAATTAGGCTAGCATTTTTACAAAAATAGAAAAAAACGAAACTGTAAAACATGAAACTTTAAAACCATATTATCATCAACCATTAGTTTATCATATCTGATCAATCTTTTATGTTTTTTAAGTAACACTGAACCGTCTAAAGCAGTTTAAAGTTTTAATAATTTACCGTCTTCCACTCCAGCTTTTAGAATGCTCTCGACCAGTTTTGCTGCACAAAAAAGTTGACTGAGGGTACAGATGTCTATCATTTATCCTTGTCATTGATTTATATTTTCTTCAAAGAAAAGATTACAATTTAGAGCTTTAAAATATTTTTTAAAAACCATGTTTAACTGAACTATATATCATTTTGGAAGATAATTTTTTTATCCCATCTCTAAAACAATTATTCTTAGTATATACCAAATCAATGAATAGCTTTTTTGGCATGCTCTGATTGGTTCCTGAAACAGTAAATATTAAGGATGTCAAAATGGCAACTCGTTTTGCAACAATCTCAAAGAGAAAACTCACAAAACAAATGATCCAGCAATTCCCTTTAAAAACATAAAAGGACCACTAAATCTGGGTTGTATGTATTCACAAGTAAGATGAAAGTTGTTTCACCCCAAAATTTCAATAAAAAGTACAATGATTTAAGTGAGTGTGGGCTTTTCTTCCTATCGTCTGGAAATTTTAAATTGATAAATTTGGTTCAAACTTGATGTTCATCAACTCTCACCTGAGTATACTCAAATGATTTGGCATGTACTAAAACAATCATGTACCTCAGTTTTGGTGCCTAGTGAAAGATATTTACCACGCCGTTTTGCATCTCGGTGAATAACTACTCACTAGTCACCTCCACTTTGTGGGATAATTGCTTGTTATCAGCTTTTATTGAACACAGGCCAAAACAGACACAATGGCAAATCTCATGTGTCTCAAAAGCTCAATCTTGGTGGCTTTTAACCCTTTTCAATGCTAAACACAATAAATTTGCCTAGCTAGAGCTTAGAGTTTTACATATTACCAGTTTAAGGAGGAATGAGTTCTTTTTACTCAGACTCCCCAATTTATATAAAAGACTTTGAATTCTCGGAAGTAGGATCCAAATCTAACTTTAAGATAAACAATATAAAAACATGTTACACAGGCCTGTTATAACAACACTTTTAAGAACCGCAGTAAAAATTTATTGCCATTATTGATAAATATCACTAGTGACAAGTACCATCACCACAGAAGGTACCACCATTGACAGGTACCACCCACAAGATACATGTACCACCAGTGACAAGTACAACAGAGATATATATCACCAGTGGTTGGTATCACCAGTAACAGGGTTATCACCAGAGACAGGTACAACCAGTGACAATATACCACCAGTGACAAGTACCACCACAGAAAAGTATCACCACTGACAGATACCATCAGGACAGTTACCACCAGGGATGATATCACTAGTGGCAGGTTTACCACCAAAGACAGGTACAACCAGTGACAAGTACCACCAGAGACAGATATCACCAGTGACAAATACAACCTTTGACAAGTACCACCAGGGGCAGATACCACCATAGATATTACCAGTGACAAGTACCACCTGTGACAAGCACCACCAGAGACAGATATTACCATAGACACCACCACTGACAAGAACTACCAGAGAAAAATATAACCCATGACAAGTAACACTAGTACTAGGGGCAGGTACCACCAGTGACAAGTACCACCACTATGCAGTGACAAGTATCACCACTGATAAGTACTACCGATAGTGACAAGTAACACCTCAGTCACAGTAGCATCAATAGCGGTATTTGTACCATCAGTAATAAGTACCACCATATTGACAAGTACCACCAGTGACAAACCTTACCTTAAGGCATCAACTGCAAGGGGGCTAACTCTTTCACTTGATATATCTGTCGAGGACTTGGACAGTCTTGGGTTACTTGGGGTTGTTGTCCTTAGGTTGGACTTTTCCTTCAATACCTCCTTTCTGTAACTCTCAAGCAGATCCTCACTTGAACCAGACAAACTATCGCTATGAGTGTGAGCATGATAAGAGAATGGTCTCTCATGGGTCATGCGTTTATATATGGCTGGATCAACATTGTATGTTGAGTAGAAGTCTGAGGATTCAGCTGCCAGAGCAGTAGCATAGAAGTTTGGCAATGGTTTGCTTGAGTTGTACTGAGTTTCCACTTGGCCATTTTGATGTCCTGTTACACCATTTCTCCTGAAAAAATGGTGTAATTATAGTTTATGCAAGCAAGACCTGTCATGGGTATTTTCAAAACTGAGACAGCTGAAAAATTCATGACTAAATTTTAGATCAACTAATAATTTCTGCGAGCCAGCAGCTGAGCTTTGAGTGTCACGATGTGAAGATAATTTTGAACCTGAAGTGCTTATGACCTGTAGCAGTATTGCTTTTAATATGTGAGGTGGCCTCGTTAAACAGCTGGGAATCACCACATGCTTTTTCAGTGAAAATTTTGGGGAGTTTGCATATATAGCTGAATATCAAATTTTTTAATGCTGGAAGTATTCATCAAGGTAGCAAATATTTTGGTAATGTTTCATGGGGCAGGCAACGCTCTTTTATCAGTTTTTTATTTTTACTGCATGATAAGCTGCCAGTAATGCAATGGCCCTCGTAAACAATTTATAGAATCCTTGAAGAATGAGACAGAATGCTCTTAAATGCTTTGGACAATCAAGTTATACCTGATTCAGGGATAACATCGCTTAATTATCTATCCAATAACTTCCCACTGGATGCGAAGTCTGCCCTCAAATGAAACAGTTCACGTGTTTCATATTCTGATCAACAGGTAGTATTTAAAGAAACTTTCTCTGCCAATAAGAGTTCTTATGTTAGATAATCAGAAGTGGTAAAACTGCTGTTCTCTGTCACACACAGTAGAGGAGAAATACAAAACATAACTATTTTTTTGCTCATGTTTATGATTGAAATCTAAGTTCAGTTTTCCCTTCAGAAACTCTTCCAGCAAAGAAATTACATAAAACCTAGCTATAACTACAAGACAACATCGAAACTGCTCACAGCATTCCCCTTTTGAAAAAAAAATATGAGTTTTAATCATAATAAATTATTTTATTAAGCATTTCTTAAGATGAAGAACTTTACAAGCAAATCAAAATGTTGCAAAATGCTACCATTAACTCAAAAAACATGAGCATTTAAGAATGCATGAACCTAAAACACGGACAATAATTCTAGGTTGTCTTGGACAACCACTGTAAGTGCATCAGTTATTAATTTTCTGCATCTCTACAACTAAGGACTAATCTTCAATTTCTAATCTTTTTTAAGTATTACAACCTTAGTTTATTTAACTCTGCTATTGCCGGCTGCTATTAGTATCTTAAAGTGCTAACAAAGTGAAGTTTTCTCATTTGCAAATTTTTCTTTAATTAGTCCTTGAGAAGCATTCTAAAAGCATTACCAAAAAGATTACCAATGGAGTTTCTTGGCACTGGTCTCTTTAGAAGTAAGAGCACTTTGTGAGACAATATTTCGAGTTCTTGACCTCATGAAAAAATGGTAAGCTGTTTTACCCATTGTGACGCTACATGGTTTGCTTATGTCTGTCAGATATCTGTCATTTATCAGAAGATAGAGTCTTTTAGTTGGAAGTACTCCACTTTCATTGTTTTTGAAAGTGAATTCACAGCTCACTCTGCATGAAATCAAACCATGTGACATCTTTTGAAATCACATCTTTTTGTGAGTGTCTCAGTACTTAGCATGGCAAAATTGGTCCTAAAAAATAAACTTAGCAGTGAAGCCAGAATCTACAGTAAATCGTTTTAAGGGTTACATATACTGTTGAACTAAAATACTATACACTTCTCAATTTCACTTCAGTAGCACTTTAACTCTTTCAATCCTGTGGTACTGGTCAACAAAATTAATGCTGCAACGCTTACCTCCTAATTTTTAAATGCAAGGTATCCCGAGCACATCTTACTAGCTCTATTGCCTCTGCCCTTGATGTACACTCAATTCCGTTCACTGTTAACACCTCATCTCCAACAACCAATTGACCGAGTTGATATGCTTTTCCTCCAGGAGAGATCTGCACATATTAGAAAACATCTTAAGATTATCAACCTCTTTCAAAAATGGTTGAAATACGAAGTAAGAACTGGGACCAAATGTATTTAAATGGGGTTATGAAGCTCTTATTGTTAAACAAAGTCTACAGTACTCTGCTTAAACTTTTATGTGTGCCTGACACACACCACACTTAGAGATGCTTGGAAAGAAACTGTGATTGCAATTGGTGAAAGACTTTGACATACAACATTGTGTTGAACAGAAATTCTTAACTATTGTGACCTTAATGAAGTGTGCACCAGTTCCCAGTCCTAATGCTGTTTGACAACCATTCTTGAAAGAAATCTATGATAAATGCCTCCAGCCATAATAATTATTGGTTAAAACGGCATTGGTTCTAGAGTGCCACATAGCACTCTTGGGAGTAAAAGTGCACTCAGATGCACAAGGTTTGAAGACAGTGCAAACCAGGATTTACTACATTGAAAAAATAATTTTTTTCATAATCTTGTAAATCTGTCATTGATCTATACTACTATGTAGACTATGCCTCTAAATTCCCTGGGGAACAAAGGGCTCTGGCATCTTCACTATTACCTACATTTAGCAAGAAAACCTACTACCATTTTAAAATCTAAATTATCTTGCCAAAATAAGGAATAGCAATAAAAAAAATGTTCGAATCATTTATGATTCTCAAGAAATAAACACTTATTGTTTCACCTGGTGATGTCACAAGGTTTGAATAAGGCAAACTTTCCTTTTTTTGAAATCTGCTGCAAATCAACAACCTCTGGGTTATTTTAGCCAAATGATGTCTTTCCTGGTTTTTTCAGAATAGCAACTAATTTTTGTTGTCATAAGCATAATCTATGAAATTTTAAGTTCATGTACAATTTCAACTATTAGAATCACTCAAACATAATAAATTTCTTCTTAGCATATAACATAAAAAGCATGGGTTCTAGATGAGAAAATCTAACAGCAGAACACTTGATGAACTATAAAGAATTTTAAAACTGTCACAATAGTGAGAATAAAGAGGAAAGTGGAGTGTGTATTGTCTGATACTGAAGTTGAGGAAATAAAGATATGTGACAACTTTGCTTTTAAAGAAAAAACCTTGCAGATAACATCTGTATTGCTCTGGGGTGGTGTATATTTAATTCTATGTTTTGGTTAACAAAAATCTGAGAAGGATCAGATTATATTACTGTGTAGGAATAACGGAAAATGCTGTATTGGCTTGACTTCGAAACCTTTTGTTTTAAAGGGAATGATTCAGCAGTTTAATACATCCTGTTTAGTAGCTCAGATCAATATTTCAACCAACAATAAGTTATAACAAATAACTTGAAGACTGAAGTAAGAAGGTAAAATGAACTAATGAGTAATAAATAAAGGCAACACACAAATGGCAACAAGCTAGATGCATGCTTGCAGCAAAATATAAACACTGAGATTAGTATCAAACCCTTGAGAATAGCATTTAACTAATTGAGGTTTTGTGGGACATGACTTAGTTTAGTAAATACGTTAACAAGCCAGACAGACAGTAGGTGATCACATAGTACAAAAGGGCAAAACAAATAGTACAACTGCATTTAAATCAACAATGAGGTGAAAACATATTTGTCAGGTCAATGTTTATTGGCAAACTAAAAGAGAGCAAATGAAAATACTGACAAACTAACTTGCAATACAGCATGTAAGAACCACTTAATGTAGTTAAAACCAGTTGAAACCAAAGGTATTTGTGTTGAAGATTTGTCCGCATAAATAATAATTAAAATTCTTTTAATGCTTTCAGCTTTGTATCTTACACTACTGCTTAGAATTGAATTTAAATAATATCTAGAACTAAACAATCAGTTCCCCTGTCCAAACACACTGGCAAAGAAAATGTGTTTAATCATAAGAAAACAAAATTATTCCAGTAGTCTAGAGCAATACAGTACGTAAAGAAGAATGCAAATATATATAAAGAATTTAGTTCAAAACCCATTCTACAATTAGAACCCAAGAACTGGAATTTTGCGGCATTGCAGGCATTAACGAGATTCCGGGCATTTTTTTCACATCACCGGGCACCAAACTCAGAACACAGAATTTTGTAAACCACGAGATTTACCAGACGTTCTTGCCTGAAGAACCCATTCGACCGCAACTTGATCTGTTTTCAGCTCAACTTTTATTTGAATGTACAGCTTTAAAAAGCAAACAACACCAGTAAGACGACAATGTGGTTTAACATAAACCAGAGTCTCTGAACGCAAAATACAGATAAAAAATTCCGTTTTTGATTTCGTAACCAGCAAGATTGCAAATATATGTGGCAACTGCGTAATCAAGGATTAGCGAAGAATTTATGTTAAGATTTCTAGAATTCAAAAATAGTGCAGGCGAATCAAAACTTAACAGATAATCTGTCGATGATGAAAGAAAGGGAGACTGATGACAATCACGGAATAAAACATTGCGACTTTAAACAGGCATAATATACTAGGTCGCTGTCACAGCGGCACAAAATTGCAATAATCAAGTGATGATATATCCAAGAGATTGAGTCGGTCACACAGTTTCTAAGACGGAAGAATTTAAACAGTATTTATATAAAGTGCAAACGCGAAACGGAAATCGTCGGACGATCTCGGAGCAAATTTACAATTTGGTTTCAATATTTATAATGCAAACGATGTTGGCTCACATTGGCAACAATAACTTTACTGCTTGTTTTTGCCTTGAGTAAACAGAACAAAAAAACATAAAACCCGATCTAAAAAACACCCGAAATCATGAACTACATAATGTTTGGTATAAATTGAAAATACACCGAACCACAGCTCAAAATATTCCGTCAAAGGGAAACATGTCTCTAAGGCAACGATGGCCAGTCTGCATAGCGTTCAAATCTTGACAACATGTCAGATGTCGATTATTGACTGAATCGAGTTGGCGAAGCTCTTGCAAAAGACAGTCTGATCTGCAACACTGTTTACCGATACTTCAGTTTGTCTGTCGTTGCATCTGCAGCATTTATTTCAATGCAGGGTAGCCCCAGGAGAACTTACCTTTGAAACGACGAGTTTCGAACGAAACTCGCTTCCTCCTTGTAGCGTAAAGCCCCAAGGACTTCCACCGCTCAATACAACGTCAAATGTGCCCTTCAAATTTTTCGGTGAGTGGAATGAGTCCATCATTTAGTCCGACGATTAAGTATTTACCACCATTTCCCTCCCGCACGACATCGCAACGACTAGAACCATCATAGACTTCCCTTTCAAAAAACTAACTTTCGCCGATTTCTAATAGGACGAAGACTGTCTATGCAAATGTACTCGAATGCAATGATGAGTATGGAACAAACTCTCCACACGCCCTGCCTCAGAACGAGGTTGTTCTCACGAAAGAATTTGCTGACCTAATTATTTTGTCAGACTGCGGTCTCTTAAAAAAAGTTGAAAGGTTTTGATTGGCCTAAGTTTTAACATTGTTTTATTTCAACCAATGATAGTACTTGTATTATCAACACATTTTTCGCGCGAAAACTTGGAAATTTATTATTATTGCTCCACAAATCTTCCTCGGATTAGGATTGAACACTTAGGAAAACTGCTCAAATGGATAAAGTACCTTGCGATTCAGATGTTAACATCGTGAACGGTGAAGAAATTTCGTGTGACTACATCCCTAATCTAAAAAATCGAAAACATTGCGATGAAACACCGAATACAAACATGGTTACTCAACAGAAGCGTACTGACTATTTGGAGTGGAACGATTATTTCATGGCTGTCGCATTTTTGTCCGCACAGCGAAGCAAAGACCCGTCAACTCAGGTGGGAGCTTGTATTGTTAACACTGAAAACAAAATTGTCGGCATTGGCTACAACGGAATGCCGAATGGATGTAGCGACGACTCTTTGCCTTGGGCAAGAAAAGCCGACGATGAATTGGATACGAAATATCCATACGGTTGGTTGATGATCTGCATAATTTACACTAGTACTCTGTACTGTAACATGTTCAGTTAAAGTATCCGTACAATGGTGTACTAGAATATATTTACGTCAGTGCTTTGCTTTTAAAATTTAAATCTTTTGATATTGCACCAACTTTGAACCCCTTACTCATCGAAACGAACTCTACGCTCAACTAGCAAGGGACTCTTCGTACAGTTAAAGTATCGTACAACCGAAGTACTATGGCTTTAGAGATTTCACAACTATTGAATTGCCTACCCGACGATATAAGATGCAACTCCTTAGCTTAGAAACTTTTAAATCTTAAGTGAAGACTTACTTTTTAAGGGAGCATATACTCAGTAATAGTGCAGAGACTTTTAATTAATATTTTTTAAACATTCTATTATATTTTCCTTGGACTTTTTTTATATTTTATTCTAGTTACTAAAATCTAAAATATTATTTTTAATTTGCTTAATAGAAATCATTACAACTGTAAACTGCTGCTGCAATTTGTATCTTAATTGAAAATTTAAGATACTTCTTCTTCTTCTTCTTCT
>JANVCF010178293.1:0-11060 GCA_025388745.1 Hydrozoanthus gracilis
CCCCACACCAATTCCCTTTCTTATCAAATTATTTCTTAACAAAACAGAATTGTGAATAATCTAGAATGTTTCTACCTCTATGATTTGTTCATTGCTTTCAAAGTAAATTTAAATATGAACGTATGAACCCACCTCCCACCAATTCTCTTTTCTTACCAAATTATTAATCTTTCCACTTCCCAATCTCTGTGTTCTGAATAAAGCCTTTTGTTTTGCAGGAACTTAAAGGCTCAAATTACAACCTACCAAGACTGGCAAGAGCAGGTACCCAGTTAACCACCTCTCCGTATATCTGCGTCGGAATATCGATTGCTGTCTGGACCACCTTTTCCAGTAAATGCGCCGGTATACTAACAATGGTAGTGACCGTTCTGGTCCATAGCTCCACCACAGTTGATATCACGTGCCTCACGAGCTCACAAGCCTTCAGGGTAGCTCTGATCGTAATGTAAATTGTAAAGCCAACCATAAGACCTGTGACGAGGAATGGTCCAATCAGTGTCATGAAAGCGACAAGGGCCAACCATGAAAGCGTGCCTTGAATGCTCATAAACACTGCGATGGAAACCACCAAGACGACAGCCATGGAGACCAGCGCTGGAATGAAGCACACGCCAAAAGTTCCGGCCAAAACGGCCACCAAAGGATGGCGTAGTTTAAAGTCGCCCGCGCGCTTTTTTCCATTTTTCCAAAGCTGCTGGAGCTGTTTGCTCGTGGCATCGATGAACGGAAGAAATGCACGAAGCGTTTCCTAATCAAAGAGAGAGAGTTCAGTACCCTTCATTCGTCGCATTTCATCCCTATCGCTACTATAGGTTGCATCTGCTTCTCCCCCTCCCCCCCTTTATATTCACCATTAGATTACATAAGGCATGCGTTAGTCAAACCTTCCCCACTCCGTTAATTTTTAAAATTAGATTATATAAAGAATACGTGCTACTCCACCCCTCCCCCCTGTTTAGATTTGCCATTAGATTGCATAAAGCACTCGCTAGTCCATCCCTCCCCCTTCATTTTATATTGACCATTAGTTTACATAAAGCACCCGTTAAAACATATTAATGTTTTTAAAAAAACATCCAATTTAAAAGAAAATTGTACAGGCAGAGAAACCACTAAAAAATTAACAGTAGAGTGGCAAAATCCTCCTTTTTTGCGAGCCAAGCTTTCTCTTACTCGTGTGAGTAAACGATATTTTCACCATGCTTTAGAGTTGTTAAGCAAAATAATGTTAAGTGAAGCCAGAGAAATCGAGCAATTTCTCTGGCGCAGCTTTCACGTCTTCTTAAAACAGTTTAAACTGCTACTCATTTTACTTCCATACAAGAACTATAAAAAAGTAACTGGTTGAGATGTAAAATCTTCCCTAAATCATGAGCCAAGCTTTTTCATTCGTATGATCAGGAATCGATCAATGTGGTGGTGTGACTTACCATATTGTTAAGCAAAGGAACAGAGTAAAACAACTCTGGCGTCACTTTACACGTTTTCTTGAAGCAATTTCAATATAAAACTTTGCTTTTTGTCCGTTTCAAAAATTTACCAACAACACGAAGCGGTAGAAGCGTAATGTGATGAGAGAGATATTTATTAGTGACGTCATAAACGTTGAATTTCGTCAGTTGAGATAATTCTCAGCTGACGTCGATAAGTGTTGGTTATTAACGTAAGACGGACAAACGGACTAATTATCGAGTTGCCTGTGATAGATCCATCGGTTAAACTATATTAATTGGGAACCATAAGAATTCTTCCTTGAAGAAGTTGGGTAGCAAAACCGCTTAGGCCTGCTTCAAACACCGTATTTTAACCGAATCGAATTTAATTTACGAATTAAATTCGGTGAAAATACTGTGTTTGAAGCAGTGCAGCGAGTTAAATTCGATAGTGAATTAAATTTGCTTCCACCTACCGGATAAAACGGTAGAAATTCAATTCGTTGGAAATAAATTCGGTGTTTGAATCACCAGTTCAATTAGCTCCGGATCAAAATCAATTTAATTCGATACGGTTAAAATACGGTGTTTGAAGCAGGCCTGATCATCTGCGCGTGCGTAGTAATTGACATCCGTAATTTCCTCGATCAGCCTCGTGCTTTGAGACTCTTCGTTGATTGTCTGCATTTGACTAACTCACTTGCCAGCAACTATACTTCCCTTGTGATATGATGGTGATATTTTCCTTGTGATATGATGGTGATATTTTGGAACCTTTAAAGTGTTTCTAATTAAAATCTTTGATTCTCGAAAAATATTGCGACAAAAAGGCAAAGAAAAACCAAATGCCTTCGTGAAAATTATTTAAACTTGCTAAAAACAAAACTATTGCAATTGCAGCCGGGCATTGTTAGTTTAAAACTGAATTGGCGAAACAATTCTAAAAGTATTTCTGGTTTAATAGAATTTTGTAAAATATGAAAATGTCCCCACGTTTCGACAAAGTTACATACGTTTCTTCTTCAGGCAAACTTGTGAGTTCAGTCCAAATGATCTTAAAATGTTCTCAAATATGATTGTTAGTACTGGGTGTGCTGTGTTATTTTCCATGCGTATAAACCAACCGGAACCACAAATATGCCGGGTTGAATTGGCCGCTATCATTGCCAGCAAAAAGAAATTCAAAAACAATGAATAATACAGATTTTAAACAAACTTGTGCACAACAGTGAGGGCAACGTTACACTGTGAAAATCGGCTAAAGAAAACGTTTTCTCAAAATCTAGCTTGTGCAGTATCCAAAATAAAAGTTCTGTTGTTAAATTTGATTTCTGAATACAAAGACTCTCGGAAGACCTCCTACCAGCGTTCGAATATGTTCTTTATTTAGCAGTTTTCTTAAACTATTTTCGCTAGTTTTAGTGTTGTTATACGTTTAAAGATGTAGAAAGGGAGCGCGCGCGTTTTGTCGAGCTGTAGAAATAAGTTCTAAGTAGAAGCCAGAGTATGGTTGATTTTCCTAAGTTAACCCTTTAATCCCTAAGAGTGCCAAATGATTAGCTTGTAAATTCTCATAACTTGTGTCCTTAATATTGCTAGGGGAGAATTTGTGAATTTATCTTTCAGAGCTTTGGTGAATGATCAATTTTCATATTCTCAGCATTAATAATCCTATTTTATATTGTTACTTAATTAGAATTTAGATGTTGACCAGTTGATGCCTTAGGGATTAAAGGGTTAAGAGACAAAACAAAACCAACTGATTGATAAAGCAAATTAAGATCAAAGTTAATGATACTATAAAATCTTTGTGTTGGGTGTTATAGTGATGGAAACGACAAAAATTCAAAAAAAAAAGAAACAAAGAAAAGTTAGATATGTCTTCTTTTACTTATGACCTTTTTGTAACTGACCAAAACATACGTACATACGTAAATTTTTGTTAATTAGGCTTAACCTTAGATGTAATCGGGCCGAACGAGCGAAAAAAAAAGAAACTTTCGTATAGCGTGGGCCAGTAGAATCGTATCCAACATGTATTTATTTTATGATATAGTTTTTTTTATTAGACATGAACTTTGACATTATTAAACTCCTTTAACAACATCTTTAAAATCTATAGAATAAACATTTTCAAGGATTAGATTATTGATAGGAATGAAATTGGATACTCTTGAACAACTCTTTAACAACATCTTTACAATGTATACAAAAAATGATCTGAAGGATTCAATTATTGAGTAGACATAAAATTGATAATTATTTAATTGCTTTACTAGTTAATAAATGTTCTCAGGGTTTCTCTTGTCAAAGACAGGTCGCCTTCTCAACTTGTTAAGCCTCAAGCTGATAATTTAGCAATTAAACAAATTGAAACCTATTCTTTTAGGTAACAAAACAACAAACCAATTTGATTTATGGTTTTCCTATCTGATTCTTAAGTATTTTGTAATAATTTGGATTGACTTTGACAAAAATAAAGCCGAGTTTTCATTTCAGTTTACAAGATTTTAGAAATATTCGAGCAAATTGAAGGAGAAACTGTTCATAGATTCCGTCTTTTCCAAAGTACCTGCTGAGATTGTATATTAAATGAAAATGTAAAAACTGAACAAACAGGGTTAGATCTGACCTTTTTAGTAGTAGGGAAAACTAGAAAATTCTTAAGGCCCATTTACACGAGCGATTTTTCCTTCACAAGCTAACCTTGACACGGAAAAATTGCTCGTTAAGATGGAGAATAGTTGACAAATTTTCCTTGTCAACGAAAAGCTGGTATGCTAACTTCTTGACAAGGAGAAATTGTCAAGTCTGAATTTGCTCGTGTAGACGGACAACAAGGAAAATGTGGCAAGGATATGTTGCCCGAGATGACTGAAAACTTGTCAAGGAAAACTTGCTCGTCGTCTACACGAACAAGGAAACCTTGTCAACAAAAAGCTGTAAAGGAAAACTTGTTGATCATTTGCACGGGCAATTAAAATTGTAGAGTAAACTTGTTAAGGAAAAATTGCACGTGTAGTCGGGTTTTATTTGTTCCACTAGCAATCTGCACTGTTTTTATTTTAAGTAGAAAAGAAAACACTGTTAATCAAAACTGGCCGTATTGTCTAAGAATGCCCAATAGCCAGCTACTGTATTTGCACAATCGATAAGCAGGATAAATGTTTAATATCTAATAAGAAATGACACCGAATTCAGGCAATGCAAGAAGAAATCTTCGTCCTTTTTTCTGCTTACTTAAGACGTACGACTGCTAGATGTTGTTTAAAAAGTTATTAAATATCTTTGAATCCTGTGCGTTAAATTTGTAAGAACTTGCCACGATAATCAATTCCTTAATTCGACGCCATCTGCTCTTTTGATGATATAAAACTCGATTTATAACTTCATGTTTACATTTCAATTTGAGTCAGAAGCTCTGTCAAAGTGTATCTTGCTGTCACACGTTTCAACACGTCCTTGAAGATAAGGCCCGCTCATTTAAAATCTTAAATTTACTATTTCCAAAATGGAGGTTACAGCTCGGAAGTCTCCATTTCTGACAAACCTCTTTTTCATGTCGTTATTGTGTTTTGTTTTTCCGGGTTCAGCTTCGGTTTTTGTACCGTTTACACTTCCTAACTATCTGATGGTTGGCAAAGTGCTGAAGACTTTCTACCAAGTTGATCGTTTGAGCTGTCTCAAAGAGTGTCATATGAACGAGAATTGTTTTTCGTACAGCTTTGAACCATCTCTCAGAGGAAAAGGGTTGTGTGAGCTAAACAAGTGTGGAGTGAAGGACGAGAAAGAAAGGAAGAAATCTTTAGTTTACACAAATGGCGTCTTCTTCCAGCAAATCAGAACAACTGAAGCAGCTATTAAGGTACTGTCGAGTTTACCTATTTAAAAGCACGAACCGTCTAGTTTAACTTAGGAAAACATATTTTTTTTCGTATTAAACAGAAATCATTAAGACTTTTTCTTAGCAAGCTTTAGTTGAAAACTTTTGTATCGCAGCATGTAATATTTAATTTTCAGTAACAGATAAACGTGTTTTTGTTAACGCGAACAAATTGAAAATCATTTGTTATCTTTTAATACCCCATAATTATAATTTTTGTACACTTTCTGCAGCTAATTTTGAAAAAAATTTTAAAAAAGTTAAAAATACAGAGGAAAGATAAAATTAGAATTATAAAAGAAAATTCTAAACTTAAGTTACAAAAGTAATTTTTCATTCCTAACGATAACAGTTCTACCAAAAAGCATTCTCCCCTAAAAGATAACAGATTTCTATTCGGAAAGAACAACTGATTAGTTTCATTTTTAGTGTTAGAAATTAATTTTTAATTTCAAGTGACAACAACAATAAAGAAGTTGCAGCTTGTGCTAGCTGCAACTTTGGCAATTATATTATTAAAACTTTGTTTCTTTGTCCATTAACATTAAAACAAGTTCTAAGATGGGTTTCAAAGTGATAAAGGGATTCTCCGCTTTACAAAACGTTGGTCTGAAATAAAACTTTGTTAAATCTACTTCCGAAACGGCAGCTCAATTTGATAATCCTGTACATAGATTTAATATAACGCCAAGAAACTTATTTTGATCATTTCAGCGGTTTGAAAACCCCGCGTGCCGCCATTTTGAACTGTGACGTATTCGGTTGCTAAGCAATTTAGTTTGATCATTTCCACCGTTTGAATTTCCCGCGTGCCGCCGTTTTGAAATGTGATGTGTTACGGTTGCAGTGGCAGAACCCCTCTCGTTCATTGCTATTGTAATTAAACACGTGGTTCCAGTAAAAGGGTAAGGCCCGCCCCTTTTTCAAGCCTTAGCTTCTCGTGAAATTTGAATAAATTTTGAAATGTAATGACGGCCATTGATAAAAGAAACAACCAGCTTTCAAAAGTTCGAGGTCATTTCCACCATAATCGTGAAAGGTTTCATTTTTTTAAATAGTAAATGAAGTCATGAATACCGTTCTGGTAGGCGTACATTGTGAAAGGCTGCTGATAAGAAACAAGATATACGAAGTTTATCGCCAGAGCAATTCGACCAAATTAGACAACGTCGATCGAGGCCCGCATTTTTTCGTGATTTTATTCGGTGAAACTTCGCTTCAGGAATTAAAATTCATATTTGTAACAATAATAAAATTAAAATAAGCCGAATACCGTCATGGAAAGATGCAGAAGCAAGAACGAGCCATACACAACTGTAGATTGTTTGCTATATTTTGAAAATGCAGAACTGATCTATATGCAATTAAAACGCCACAGCTGGCAGAGAGCAGAGACCTTTGTAGATGTTAACTCGACGGTGGATGATTGGCAACTGAACGTGTGAAACCCCTGGGCTCAGCACTTTTATACTGGAACCTCGTGTTTAACCAGAGGAAAGATTAGCGCTGCAACCGTACCACGTCACACTTCAAAACGGCGGCTCGCCGGAAATACAAACCGTGGGAATGATGAAAATGCATTGATTGAATTAATTATATGCACAGAACTATGCACTTAAAGTGAGATCAATAACGTCGTATAGCTGAGGAGTTCTTTAAATCTCGATGCTTGAATTAAAAGCTAGCCCACACAATTTATAGAAATTGTATGTTGCATGATGCCGATTACCGATTTTTTCCTTTTTTGTATTTCAAGAAAGGCTTCAGTTGCTGGTCAAATGCAGGTGGGTAGTTCAAAACGATATCATCATAGGGAAAGTGGTTAATGTTGGCAGAAACCGAGGAGGGGTTGGGGGGGGGGGTGGTTTGTTCCTATCCATTGTTTATCAGTGCCCGGTTGCACGAAGCCTGAATAAGCTATCCGCCGGATAAGTGCTTTCTATTTTATGCAGTAAAACTATATTGAATGTTTTTTATACCATTTAAACTACTACCTTAGGAGTCTTCCACTCACTTAACAACAAGAGATGAAATCAACAAAGAGTCAAACAATCTTTGGTTTATCAGTGACAACTATTAACATTTTATCCAGCGGATAGCACATCGTACAACCGGGCCCTGGTTGTTAGAAGAAAAATGCTCCTGTTATAAAGGGAAATAACCAAATATTTTGCAATCTCTTGTAAAAAAGGTAAGATATAAGAGGGGTTTGTATCCAGAACAATTACTGGTACATTCACTGTTGCACAAGTTTCGACAAGCTTAAGTTCACCTCGAACAGAAAGTTAATTATCTTGGATATGCTGACAACGACATTGTTTGCCATATACTTAATGTGTCTTTTTTACAGTCCATAGCAAGTTTCGCTACGTTTGTTCATGTTGTCTTTCTATTCCAACATTCGTAGTAGCTGCATTTGTTCACAACTTCAAACTGATACAATACAGCGTTTTTATCTGCGAAATCTTGTACTGCTACAGATATCGAAGAATGCTCTTGATACCTTTTTTTTGACTGTCTTCCCTCTTTTTTATACTAAAGTAGAAAAAATTGTAATAACAGATACTACTTCAAATTTAACTGAATTGGGTAAAGCACTATTACCAGCTAAACTTCTCTCTTCCTAACAGATATCGATAAATGTTCTCCTAGCCCGTGCAAGAATGGAGGAACTTGCAATGATGGAGTTGGTAACTACACCTGCACAGGTCCGCCGGGATACAAAGGAACAAGTTGTGAAATTAGTAAGTAGTCAAAACACAAACTCTGATAATATACGTCTCCTTCATTTTCTTCAAGAGTAATTTTATTCATGAATCCAAACTCATAATTATATTTTCTTATTGATGTTGATGAATGCTCTTCAAACCCGTGCAAGAATGGAGGAACTTGCAAGGATGGAGTTGGTAACTACACTTGTACATGTCCACTGGGATACAATGGAACAAACTGTGATACTAGTGAGTACTTTATATTAAACGTTTCTAACCTTTTATAAACAGATTTCCATAAAAATTCAATTTGATAAAGCGCTTTTACCCGCTTAACTTCTCATTTTCTAAAAGATATCGATGACTGTTCTCCGAACCCGTGCAAGAATGGAGGAACCTGCAAGGATGGAGTTGGTAACTACATCTGTACATGTTCACGAGATTACATAGGGACAAACTGTGGACAAGGTTTGAAATATTAATCACTTGAATTCCTAACATAGTATTTTCATGAGTTTTTTTTTCAATGTTTCTCTTAGTTACTTGATAAACTTACGAAGTACGAAATAACAACACTTAGATAGTTTTAAGGGGCCATAATTTTAGAAATAGATCTTAACATTTCGTTCGAAACGGGACAAACAACGTAAGGAAAACATGGCTTCAAAATGCTGTTGCCACACTACCTCAGTTTCGTACATGTTTAAAAACAGTTTTGTGTGTGATTTGCTTTGTGATAACTGCAAAGAAAGTTTAAGAGTGTGGTAGGAATCACATAAAACAGAGAAAGCTGGGCAGTTTGAAATAAGCCCGGAAAGGGGAAGGGAGATTGGGTATGGAAATGATGCAATATTCCCAAAGAGATTTTTTTTATCCTAATAAGTTTTTATCCTAAAAACAACATTAGTAAAACCGACTGAGTGATTTAAATGTACCTGACTTTATTTCTCTTTTCTTTACCTCTTGACTCAAAGCTGGTTTCAAGATTCCGGAACCTTTTATTCCTTGGCTTGTAAAACAAACTTGTTTCAAGTTTGTGTTACTTATTACAAGATTTAGAACTCCGAATCTACTAATCTTGGAATTATCCAAACGCCTAGAAGTCTAAAAAAACCTGGTATAGAAACTTTTCCATATGTAGGCAGTTTTAGTTCATGTATACAATGAACCAAAACGGTAGTTTTGACAGAGGAGATTTAGTGAAGCGTACCTATTTATTTTGTGAATGAAGTTCATAAGAATGTTTTGCATGTCGTTCTTCAGCATGTTCCATTACCTCCTCACTAGGGTGAATGGAGCTCATAAGATTGTTTTGTGTGTTGTTCTTAAGCATGTTCAATTATCTCCTCAATAGGGTGAATTGAGTTCATAAGAATGATTTGTGTGTTGTTCTTTAGCATGTTCCAATACCTCCTCACTAGAGTGAGTGGAGCTCGTAAGAATGTTTTGTATGTTGTTCTTTAGTTCGTTCCAGTACCTCCTCACTAGGGTGAACGGAGCTCATAAGAATGTTTTGTATGTTGTTCTTCAGCATGTTCCAATACCTCCTCACTAGGGTGAATGGAACTCATAAGATTGTTTTGTATGTTGTTCTTCAGTATGTTCCAATACCTCCTCACTAGGGTGAATGAGGCTTATAAGAATGTCTTGCATGTTGTTCATAAGCGTCTTCAAGTATCTCCTCATTAGAGTGAATGGGTCTCATAAGAATGTTTTGTATGTTGTTTTTAAGCATGTTCCAACGCACCTTCCCTTGGAGCGGCCTCTGGTGGGACGTTACCAAACTCAAGCTTTTCGGCAACTTCAGAGTACAAAGGTTCTTATCTGGCGAGCCGTGGAAGTTTAAACCACTGGCTACATTGGGCACCAAAAACTCACATTGTGCCAAATGAATACCTGCAGGTTGACTTAGAAATGTGTTGGGTTTGTGCGATGGCTACACAAGGAGATAACTACGGATCTTCATATGGATGGACCACCAAATACAAGATCAGTCTGTCAGTTGATAACAGCACATGGACCATTTATCAATGGAACGGTTCTGATAAGGTTGGTCAGACTACATTGTCATTACAAAAACATCAACTTGACGCAGCGTTGAAACAATTTCTTTGTTTGTTAAACTTATTTACTTGTGAAATGCTTTTAATGTTAAAAACTTTCACTATTATTAATATACTATCAGATACCACCGTTTAACAAGAAAAGCAGGCAAATTGTTGTTTGTGTTTTCAAGAAAGATGAACTTGATTTTTCTCGGGGGTAAGCGCAAAGGACGTGCTGTGAGTAAGATGAAAAATGATTTACATCCTTGAAACTAAATCATAAAAAATGGATTTTATTGCCAGCAGTTAAAGCGCTATTAATTAGATATTGGTTTGTTTCATTTCTTCTCAACGAGCTCATCAGCGACATCCAGCACAGAGACGTACGTACGAACGATCTAAGAATTTACCATTTGTCTAATAGTTATGTTATGGATGCACTTTTTGAAGTGGGGAAGGCACGAGAGAAACTAGAGAAGCACCTGGCTAATATGTATCGATGTACAGCACCAATATTCACCTTGTTAGCAATTTACCTGGGTTAGCTTGTGCTTGTACTGCATTTAAATTTATGTAAAACTGCTTGTAGGTGTTCTATGGAAACAAGGATGGCAAAACAGTGGTGAAGAACTCTCTCCCCAGTCCAGCTAAAGCTCGTTACATCAGGTTCATTCCTACAGCATTTAAAGGATGGCCATCCCTTAGAGTGGACGTGTACGGATGGAAGGTTTGAGCTCTGTTGGTTTAAGGACCGAACACTTGCACGGTGATGAAAAACTAAGCTTGTAAAATTAGGCATTTGTTAGCTTTTTAAACTACAACTCGAATTGCCAAGGGAATATGAAATTACTTCGACATATCGGGGTTTCGAGTTATCGGGTTTTTAACAAAAAAGGACTAAAAACACTTGATTTTTGCGGGCTGATAAACAAAATTCGTGTACTGCAGTAGTTACTGGAAAAGCTGTAAACCGGGGTGATGGAGA
>JANVCF010178404.1:0-11059 GCA_025388745.1 Hydrozoanthus gracilis
GCCAACTTCAATTGCAACTGAACTCAATCACAACGTTTCTCTACATTTATAATCCTAGCATACATTTCCCCTGAGACTATTCTATTCGCATTCCATCAGGAATTGTTGATAATTTTATTATTTCATCTTCGCATCTGATTAGAGTATAATAAATAGCGTGTAAATTCTGAGCATATAGTTAATCTAGGGAACCGGCAAACTTCAAAAGGGAATAACAAAGAATGTGAAAAGATGCTTTGTTGTTGATTGAACGAACCGCGACCGTGCATTTTCTTTGTTTCAGGTGTTAGTGAGAATGTTTTGACACGCTTCTTGTTGACTTGCATCTCAAAACCTTTTGTATTTTGTACGCCATAAGTACTAGAAAAAAAAAGAAAACGACGAATAAAAACGTACAACAGTGGTTTAATAACCAGTCCCTAGATTAACTATGTTGTGAGACATCAACGTACTGGTTCATTAAGATGTCTTATTCAGTTTAGAAGCAAATTGTTCAATAAGCTAAAACATATTAAGTCTACGCGTAGCCACTTTAAGAATTCTTATATTCATACTGGCCGAGCAGAGACTAGCGTCTGCACACAGGCAAAAAATTGTCAGCTCAGTTGTACAAGAGAAGTGCGAGTCTAAAAAACTTGGTGTATCGCGATAAAACTTTTTCTGACCATTCAGTCCTTTGTTGTGGGTAAAAGTCTCAAATTTGTTGAGTTGTAATGCCAAAATGTGGCTCGGCCGAGCAACACTTATTTGCTCCCCTAAGAGAGTGAAATTATACGATCGATACAAATTTCCATTAGAAGAATGGCGTACTGTATTAAAATCTCCGAAGAGAGCGCGTGGGCGGAACAACTAGCTACTAGAAAGCTTCTCGTGCTTTCGTCTTGTTTGAATAATAGATTAATTAAGACTATAAAATTTATGCGTTTAGTTACTTTGGGAAAAAGAGATACTGTGGGTAAATCCAAATTTGCTGGAAACAATTACTAGTACTGACACTGATTCAAAGATATCAGTATTCAAGAAACCATTTCAATCCAAAAATATAATCCTCGACATTAGTGTGCTTCATTTGGTGGTCACGCCACTCCTCCTCAATTGATAATTGTCCGAAAACACCATATTTGAAACACTAAGAATATTTCTTGTTTTCTCGACAGATACGTATAAATAGACCTCGTTCTTTTAGTAGCCGAAAGTTCTTCTACTCTTCCAATATATTAGGCTTTTTGGCGGGGGAAAAGTACCCACTACATTATGTTGACGGTAATATCAACTACATGCGTCTAATTAGGTTCATAAATAGCTTTCAAATCAGGAGAGCACGCAGGCCACTTAGCTTGGTCATAAAATGCAATATTGCACAGGAGCTGGCCTGTGTGTCGGTGTTGAACCGGTGTATGTGCCTTGGTGCACTGGGGAGGGTTGGCCCCTCGAACTGAGACCATATTTAGAGTAAAGGAAAATTTCTTATGAGTTTGTTTTGGTTTACTGTTATTGTCCTTGTCAACAAACTCGGCACTGCCCGAGAAATCAAATATTCAAAAGTAAAGTAGAGAAATTCCGATCGCGATTCACCATTTCTTTTCGTAATGATAGTTGAATTCCAAGTTAAAATATTCGCTGTAAGTCTCGATTTGGGATAATAGTTGATTAACAGATCGAATATGCGACAATGCTTATCTCGTTACCTGTGTTTGTCTTGGCATAAGAAATTCAAGTTAAATCAGGAGCTGAGGTACCTACCGCGAGGAATCTCCAAGCACGTAAAGGCAATGATTGCCGCCACGATAAATAAGGCAAGCTTCATTCTTCAAATTGTTTCAGTTTGCGCCGCTTCTTTAAGCCCTTTCCAGCAGCGTTGAGTTCAAGACTTCAAGCGTACCAAGTATAAACGACACCGCTGTTTACTCTGCTCAGCAAGTGAATTTAATGAGCGTTCCTGATTGGAACAAAAGAGACAGCTTGTTGAAAAATGCAAACTTTAAACGCGATTATCAATTTCCTGAGGGACTGACTACATGTTGACAATAACATTTTAAAAAGCACAGGCACCAATAGTTGTGGTCTCACTTGACAATTTACTGTTGCTACATCGAAGAGCTTGTCGACTTGCAAGCTTGTACAAAAGAATTTAGCCTAGCAAGCGCGGTACAACTTTGATCAGTAGCCCTTGCTAGTTCACTTGCAAGTCATTTGCGAAGAAGGAGAAGACGTGCCATCATGAGGCGCAGCAGAAGAGTCGGACATAAATTGTTGCTTAATATCGATCTTTAGATCTGCCTTCATTACTTCGCTTCAAACATGTCTGTAGAACTTCTACTAAAGAATAATCCGATGTAGCTCCGTCACGGCATGTTTACTTTAAAAAAAACTGACGAGTTAAACGACTAAGTAAACAAACTTAAGATTTTACACACCCAAAACGTTGCCTTTCTATTAAACTTATTGTTCATCTAACCGCCATCTCCATAGAAACTTACTAGAACTGAGTTAATGGTGGTAAACTGTAAAAGGCCTATCTCACTTGAAAAGCACTCTACGAAAGTAAACTTCGTTTTACGATAGTAAACTTTGCCTAGTGAGACTACAACCAATGTCGACCTACTGATCAATCACATGATGGGAATTGGCTTAACAGAAATAGCGGCGAATTAAAATACAGCAGTGATGCAGAAAGGTTATTTTGACAAAAATATTGCGTTATTTGCTTCGTCTTTTTGGGAAGTGAAACCGAAAAATACCTCAAAGGTTGTGGAATTAGGCAACCATTACGTCTCAACCGTTTTTTACATACGGCTGGATATCTTAAAATTTTACATTTTGCAGCTTTTTATCCTTTGGAAAAGTATGAAAGAAAAGATCATCTGTTGCCAACAACCTTAAAAATCGCAGAAATAATGGACCTTTGTGCAGCATGTTGTGTCTCTCGGTGTATTGCTAACCCATTTCAGAGAATGTGACGTAAGCAGCGGATTGAGTAAAGCCCAACGCACAATTGTGCGATAGCATGCAATTTTCGTCGCTGCAATCGGTGCACTCACTTTTAGGGAAATCAAACATGTTTGATCCATGCGATCAATATTGCATGCGATAGGCCCCCGCACACAGAATTTGATTGCATGCGACGAAAATTACATGCTATCGCACAAGTGTGCGGTGGGCTTAACGTTCTGAGTAGGAACTAGAGAGGTCAACCCCAATGGAATGCAGAAAGGTGCTAATTGTCAGTTTTATTAAATTTGTTGATCTGATTGGCTAAATTTTTAAAATGGACTAGTTATCCCTTTATAAGTACTTACTTATAAGCTGATGTATTTCTTTCTGGTCCGCTCACTCGTTCCTTTCTAATTGAAACATTTCTGTTTTAAAATTTGAGAAAAGTTCTATGTGGGGAACATTGAAGATAAAATGGTACTTTCTTCGCTCTTGTTTTGGAGTTAGTTATTGGCTTAAATACTATAGCACAAAAGAAACATTGTTGTATAATGGTCGATGTATTCTCAGTATGAAACTTAAAACAATCTGGTGTGGGGAAAGCGAAATGCTGCAGGAGTGCAGAACAGTGGAAGGTTCTCTCGTTCTTACACGGACCATTACTTAATGTGATGTCTGTTATCTTGCTAAATACTAGCAAGGCCGATTGCGATTAAACGTACAACCGCCACCCTAGTTACCTTTTTTGTCGCAAAACGTTACTGATCAGTGTTCTTCTTTTTGAAGAGTCACAAACATGCACTGATCCGATATCTCGAACGAATTTCGGATTAAAATGTTTATCATACGATCACATTTTCGAGCATTGTGGCGCATTTTACGAGCTCATAACGGAGAATTTGGCGTTTGAAATAAAACATTGAGAAGTGCGAACCAAAACTTGTCTATTTACCCTCCGAAGTGAAATTAAAACTAGTTATGCAATGCTTTCGAGTGGGATACCGTGGAATATTCCACGTGTATACACATGAGCCATTAGGCGGGTGTGTATACGAAGAATATTGGTCACTGCGTAACAATATTTTGGCGCCATTCTTGACGCGCACACAGATTTTCCCGCCATTTCTGAACTTTATTGGTGCATGCATGCAGCAAGTCATGACGCGAAGGTGAGTGGAATATTACCCGTTGCATATTCTGCAATCCTTGCCTCTGATTGGCTGTATTTTTCAAGGCCGGCATGGGATAAATAGTAATATGTGCTTGGATATAAACATGCATTGGTCCCTTCTCAGAACTATTTTCTGTTAACCATCGCCTTTCTCTGGGACTAAATTTAGTCGGGGCCAAAAACGAACATAAAAATTGGTGTACTTTGCTTTGGCTACGCTCTGTATGATCTCGGACAGACTTTGGTAACTATTTTTGTACTCTTAACCGTTAGCGCAAAAGCAAAAGAGTGAGTGGTTTGATTTCTCTATACTGAAATTGTTACTTACAAACTAGTTTTTAAGGCAGGAAATACTTTTACTTACGAATTGTTTGCTTTCAGTTTTTACAACCAATTGAAGTCAACAATGACAAAACAAGACAACTAAAAGAAACAGCAAGTAATATAACTGGTAAAATGTGTGTACAAAATATTGGTTAACGTAATATCGGCTAGACAACTTTGGTCAGTCGAACTTTGTTATGTATTAAACCTAAGCCCATATATCAAGAATATCAAGAGTATACCAAGCTTTCTGAAGACTATCTTCAGTTTTTTACATATCTAACCTCAAGGATAGCCTACATATCTAAGCAACGAGGACGATACGGCGACGACAAGACTGCACAAAACAATAGTGAGTACAATAGCTGCAAGTTGGAATGTACCGTGTGCTGGACTGGCCTGCACGCAGTCGTATGAAAAACAATGTGAAAACCTTAATTTTGGAACTACAACTACACTTATTCTAGCGCAGTTTAAGTCTTAGGTCGTGTTCTATTGGGACCAACCATTTCAACCTAAACAAGTTATTTCAAACCTTTAGGGAGTTTAAGATGCAAGTACGCCAACGCCGACGACGGAAGAAAACAATGGTGAATACAATAGCTGCACGTTGGAATGCACCGTGCGCGCCACCTGCACGTCGTCGACTTGAAAATTACAGCGTGAAAAGCTCAGTTTTGAAGTTTTTGCGACTACGAGAACGACCTACAGAAAATTATGTTAATCTTCTTTTAAAGTTCATCCTTTTCTATTCACAAAGTGTAAGTCGAACAAAAGAGAAAGCAAACTAGTCATACGTGATCGAAAAGGGCAAACAAGAAGTGTGTTTTTTGTAGGTTTTCGTCGTCGATGTTGCCTTTCTTAAATCTTAAGCTCCCTTTTATTCGGTTGAAACGTTTTTAACCCTTTCAGCCAGGGTCAGAGTTGGTTGAAATAGTTGATCAACCAAACCAACCGAAAAAGGTTTTTCCCGATAAAACACACAAATAGCTCAGCCAACCAAAAAGGGTTGGTCCAAATGTAACACGCCCTTAACTACATTTAAGAAGCTTTGGTCTTTTTCTACTCACAAAGCTCGGAAAAAAGAGATAGCAACCCAACCACAAATGATTGAGAAGTGCAAGCAAGAAGTGTCTTTTGTTGTAAGCCGCTATCGATTGACGCCTACGTTTCTATCGTCACACTATAGCAATGAGAATACAAGCCGTCAGGTCAAACACTTTTTTATAAGAACGAGGCTCAAACAAGCCAAGGCACGGGCTGGATAGCTAATTTTTTAAAAATTTTACTGAGCTTCAATTTCGAACTGAACAACACAGAATGAACAAGAAACGCTACTCATTTTGTTATCAGTGTCACTGGAAATCGTCTCGGGAAAATGACTGTAAATCCACGGAGATGGATTTGAAATTCGTTTTCCAATGCAAGTGTTGCAATACCTTAGTTTTCTTCGAATTTAAACACACATTGAAATAAAAACAATTTGAGGATAAATCGTCAAAAAAATTCTAACAATGTGCCTCGGCCAGTTCCACTGGTTCTTATAAAAAAAGCATGATGACTATTTAAACTAACAGTTGAATTTTGGAGACAATAATTGTGCAACTCAGATGCGAATCATCCTGGAGGTTATTGGCACATAGTTTGTTTATCAATTTATTACGCTGATTGGCTCATAGCTACGGAGGAATTATTTGTGAAGTTGTTTGCTGTGTTAAAAATATCTTAAAAGTCCACAGCCCAAGCAACGAACTCGTCAGTCCACAATTATGTATATGAAAAGGCTCTCACAGAGCCTATTTCATACTTTGCATGTATCTTTTACATTTCCGTAGTGTTAAGCAGATGAGAATGTTTGACTCCCCCTGGACAGGACACTAATCCATCACAGGTTAGCTGCCAGCAGAACTGGTACTCATTTATACAGCTGAGTTGACTGGAACAAGTCGGGTAAAGTGTCTTGCTCAAGGACACAACACAGTGGTCTGACCGGGGCTTGAACTCGTGACCCTAGGATTACAAGTCGAACATACTAGCCGCTCTGCAACTGCGCCGCCAAACAAGTCGAATAAAATTTATACAGCTAAGTCGAGTGGAACAATGTCAGGTAGTGTCTTTCTCAAGAACGCGACACAATGGTCTGACCGGGGCTCGAACTCGTGACCCTAGGATTACGAGTCGAACACGCTAACCACTTTGCTACTGCGACGCCGAACAAGTCGAGTAAAGTGTCTTTCTCAAGAACGCGACACAATGGTCTGACCGGGGCTCGAACTTGCGACCCTAGGATTACGTGTCGGACACGCAAACCACTTGGACACTGCACAACCGACTAAATGGTTCACCAGATGACACTAAAGGATCCGGCAAGATTAATCCCAGTCCGCAGTAAAACAATTTTGTTAATTCACACCTGCATGCCTCCAATTGACAATTCCTTAAAAAATGGCCGTTGTATATTTTACCACAATGCAATGCAGACCTTACAGCGCTAAAAGAAACTCAAGGAAGGTAACAACTGGTAAAACTCTTCCTTGTGTTTTTGCTACCGCCTACGGTCAATTACATTGAGCATTGAACATAAAATATGCTAAACGTCACACGTTATTCAAGTTCACTCGAGTCTTCAGCAATTAGGATTTCAGTTTTCATGACGGCTCGAGAAATTTTGAGTCGCATTCTACGCAGTTAGTATAACAGTGAACATATAATTCGCTGCTTGGGCTGTCTGGGTAAATACATTACGTTACTACTGAACAAGACTAAAATACTATGTTTTTAAAATGAGGACGAAGAAAATTTTAAGTTTATGCCGTGGAGTTCTTTTTGTTCTCTTGCACACAAGTTACAGCGCAATTGTCTTCAGTGTTCCCGCCAAGCTTTCAACGAAATAACATGAAGATGAAAAATGCACCAGCAAACATAATAAGATTTGCTCCGATACGTGAGCTCGCGTTGCAAAGGTCAGTTCTACAGCAGTTGATTTTGCATGTTGCCTCAGTCCCTCTCTTGCAGTGGAAGCTCGTAGCTTTGTCGCACTCCGACTTGCGCGCGCATTTCTTGGTGAATGACTCATGCTCGCCCACCTTAACGTACACCTTGAGACAGCGATCTTGATTCATGTTGCACTCATTCTCCCTTTTAGCACATGAGCCCCATCCGATACTAGACAAGCAGTCGTAACACTTGAGAAGTGCCTCTGAAGTAGAAAAAAGATATTTTAAGAGACATGTACGTATCATCAATTTGCTGCTCGGGAGGCCCAACAATGAAAGACTGCAGGGCTTTTCGCTAGGTGGCTTAAAAGATTTTCTTTTATTTTTTAAAATGAAAATTTAATCTCTTTTATTCTGTCTGTCCTTCTGTCTGTCTGTCTGTCCGTCCTTCCGTCTGTTCGTTGGTCTGTCTGTCCTTCCACCTGTCCGTCCATCCGTCTGACTGTCCGTCTGTCCGTCTGTCTGTCTGTCTTTTTTTAGGTGTAGATGCCAGCCCAATAGATCCATAGATATGCAGATCATTAAAAACCGTTTTTCTGCGTTTGTTTTTACAGAGAAACGTATGGGAAAAAGATGAAAACGAGGCATGACGGGCATCGATGTCCGTCTGCTATATTTTTAATTTATTGTAAAACCATCCAGCTTCAAACCTTCGTATCTCACCGAATTGCGGCCAATTTTTCTGAAACATCGAAGCTTAATTAATATTGGAGAGCTGAAATTGAATCTGGACTCATTTCCCCTTTAAACTGAATGGATTTTTACGCCGTGTTATGAAAACGGTCTGTTAATCTAAATAGCGTGACGCTTTTTTGTCTGGCTGGACAGATTCGGTTCGCACATCATTATACAACCAATAGCGTCTCGAATACCTAAAAAACGTCTTTTGGCTTACATCCCTTCCCTTAGCAACTATATAAAAGTCACTCTGCTTTCAAAATAAATGCTTTCAGTTAAACGCGGGAGAGCGGGGCATGAGTCTATAAAATGCGTAAGTCTCCTGCAAAAAAGCGAAAGGAATTGTATTTCTGCATAAACTGATATGCACTGAAAACAACTAAATCCCAGAATAGCTTTAAAAGACAGATTATGGACATTTCAATAAAAAGATATTCACGGCGATTCTATAAAACTATTTAAAGGTTCAACGTTAGCTAGCGAGCAAAATATTGTGTGGTTTTCTGTTCTGCCATGCAGGCAAGGATTGAGGCTAAGGCATATAGTTAGTAATAGCGAGGAAACTGGATTAATTGCTTAAAATGCGTAATCGCGTGCGTCACGCGATCGCTTAAGGTGATGTTACACGAGCTCGAGGCAAATTCTTGCGCACCTCGTCTCGCAATGGCGTTGCGAGCAAGTTGCAGTTCTAAGAGAAGAGGTGTTACACGGCGCAATAGCTCCAGCAACTTGAAGAAAGTAGCTACAATCGTTTGTGAGAAGTAGAACCGGATTCTACTTTTGCTGCAACTTGTCTCGCAACAATTTTAGCCATTGCAGGGGGTGTTACACACTACAATGGCTCGTGCAACTTGTGTCGCAACGCCATTGCGTTACAAATTGCACGTGAAATTACCTCGTATAACATCACCTTAACATGACCCGAGCATTTTCCGATGTTTTGTGGCTGTGTTTAATAGCCTAGCTCTCATGAAAATGCATATCGTGACCGACAAATGCGGACAATATATGTGTAAACAAGTTTACGTGAACTGGCGAAAGCAAATTTCTCGCAAAAGTGATGCTCGACAGCTTTAAGAAAGCCAAATATATACGAAAACACAATAGGAATAAGAGAAATCCTTTAAATTTGGTGCATCTTATAAGATGCACAATTAAGAAGGTAGATATCATTAACAAGATGAATCTGTAGATTTTAAGGTCAGCAGTGAAATTTGTTCAGGGAGGCCCACTGCATGGAAGACATGTCGAACGCAGATTACTTATCTGTGATTACTTCTAGTTGTAAATATTTCGGAACAATCAGAAATCGCAAATGTAAAAAACAAACTGATCAGAGATAAGACAACACAAAAATCAAGTGAACTTTAAGTATTATAGAAGAAGTATATTCTTTTTGTATATTGTTCAAGCATATGAAAGCCTTGAAGATCTGACAGAAAACGGAAACCGCAAAACAGTTCTACATAATCCTATAATGTCTTCCTCGGTTAAGATATTCTAGGAACTTAAGTAACTGTTTTTTTTTCTAATTTTGCTAAATTCGGCCCCTGTTGTAAATTCTCTCAACTAGTACCTATCCTTTTTAAAGAGTTAGTTTGGGAGAATTTACTTTTCATCTGTCTTTAGTGGTTTGCATTTTTTGCGATTGATCAAACCGCATTTTCTTATTGCGAATGTGTTATATTTTGTGCGTAACGTAAGGAGAAGTTAGTTGTTAAAGATTAACTGCGACTTAAAGGGTTAAAAACAATAAGAAACTGTTGCTGGGCTTTCAAAAATTCTAATGTGTAACTTGATACCACATTGCAAGAGCTTAGATTGCGAAGATAATGCATGACTTTCGATTCAAACGGAAATTCTCATCTTTGTCTTTGAGTTCTTGCATATTCAGGCCGTCCCGATTGCATTCTTTATTCGGGGATTAGATATGAGTGCTCAGTGAGCGTAGAATTTTGCTATTCTTATCCAAAAATTCTAACATTTTAAATTTACATTCGCTAATCAAGTGTAATATTCACGTTTATTGCCCGCCACAAACGTATTACAGCTTGAAGCAGTCCGAAAGATGCTAGCGGATTAAAGCAGTCATTAAGATAAATCGCAATGGCTGCCTCTCTCCTTGTTTATTTGGTGAAACTTCGAGGGGTCAAACTCAACGGAAAACACATCGTGAACTTAAAGAACTTAATAGTAAACATAAAGAACTTAATAGTAAAAGGGTAAGACAAAATAGTGAAGAAAGCGGTGACGAAACTCCAACTGTAACCGTTGTTGATTCGGTAGGCTAGTTAAACTGATCGAACAGTTAGTTTAAGGCAACAAAACAACTTAAAGCACAACGGTTCAGACGATTGTATGAGTAACAACAACGACCGCATAAGAATTGTGTGGCGTTTCAAACTACATAAACACCGGGCTGCAACAACAAAGGAAACGGCACTGTATTGAACACAATGACGTAACCGCGGGGCCAGTTTTTCTTCTGGACAAGATACAAACACTTTATTCAAGCAGACATTATCGTTCTTGCATCAAAAGGAAGTTGCTAAGCGAACAAATTTCCACGGGTTGATAATACAGCGAAGCGCAATCACAATCTAAAGTCGTAAATATTTGACATGCCTTTCAGAAAAGAAGCAGTGTGAAGTGCATGCAATATTTGCAGGAAAACTCACTTACCTGTGCTTGCAATTATGCAAACCAGCAAAGCTAGTACACAAAGCCACTTCATTCCTCTTTGCTTCAAGAATCAAAGATTGAATATGTTTTGAATGAACAACTGACAACACTTCGGAAGACCTCGCGTCACAACGCTGTGTAAGTTGATCCCCCTAAAGGTGTGGTGACAATAAGCAACCACGTGTCTCTGATGGACGTTGGAAAAATTTTTGTTTCTAAAGGACTGGGCCCGTATCGAAGACAACGAGCCGCGCGCTTTTTTGTTTTTTAAGGG
>JANVCF010178736.1:0-11050 GCA_025388745.1 Hydrozoanthus gracilis
GTGTCGGGAAATTGTAAATAATTGAATTTCAACAGAATTATTTGCTAGTAAGTACACAACTTAATTTGTTTTTCGAATTCACAATTGAAAGTGCTCTAAAATCGTAACTACTAATAATATTGAAATTCCCCGACACCGTTTTGAAGTATGTTTAGTGAAGTTTGAAAATGTGGCATTTTGACAGACCTACATCAAAACAGGTAGAAGAGTTAACACCTTGAACAGAAGCGGTAGTTTTGCATTTGAGGCCACGAGGCAAGACCGGAATTTTTTTTTTCAGATTTTTATAATTAAGGCTGTGTTCTAGATTCATTTAGCTATTAGAACAACTGAATTTCAAACGAGAAACCTTTGAACGCGGCGCTTGAACGCGATTCGCGTGAAACATACCTCCAGTGTGTTCTGTAACCTTAAAAAGTTCAGGATAAATTTTTACTTTTGCTTTAAAAAGTTTAGAATAATTGTATTTTTTACTTTTTTTCAACTTTTACCGTAGGTAGTTTTCTAAATTAGCTGAATTCCAATTTTCTTTTTACCAAATATAGTATTTTGATTTGTCTGAATTGTGTCTAAGCTCAAGAATGTTTTGAAACATTAGCATACAAATGAAGTATCAATTATTTTTCCATGTTGTTCAAATTAAGTGTAACCTTAGTAATATTCTGACTTACTTTTAAGTCTACAAAACTTCCAAATAATTTTTTTCTTGCATTAAGCTGCTTCTGTCACTTTTCTTTTTACAGGTCTTCTTGAGATCTACCAGGTACAGTTGGATTAATTCTGAAATATTTTTAAAGAGTCTGTCATTTTTACTTGAACCTATTCACACATGAGTAAAAGTTTTGATTTTGATTTACTGTATAAAAAATTATATTAATTAACATTAGTGGTTAACCTTATTCAGAAAATATTATTTACAGTATCTGACAGAGTCTTTAGGTATTTAAAAGATGCTATTAAGTAATTACTAAACCAAGTAGATGAAATATAATTATACCAAATGAATGTTATAAGTTTAATGATGGTTAGATACCGGTTGTTTTGATTCACAGTAAAGTTTTGCTCTTCCAGGGTACTAACTCAGTGTTAAACTTAGCCAAAAACATGTCAATAAAAGACTTGTTACCAAAGTTCCCTCTAAGAGATTTTCAAGGGATTTATTACTCTGAAGTCCTTAATGATGGTGTATGTACTATTATTTGTTTTTGACTAAATTTCCACTTTATGTGGGCCTTATTTTGGACTTTACTATTATTAATTTCTGGGCTTTGGAAGCCAAGCATCTCCACTGCAGGTTTTCAGACTATGAATATTCTTCTTCTGGGACACAATGCTCAGTTTTTACATATGTCAATTCTCATTTTTGACAAGAAGCATCACCCATATCAAAGAAAAAAGATTATTTCATACTTTTAATGTTACAGTTTACCACTTGGGCCTCACTTGTTTTACATGTCTGTCTTTATTAGCTTGTTAATGATCAATTCATGTTGTCTCATTACCAAAATTAATGTAATATTTTGTTTATTTTATAATTTTAAAGAGAGGTGACTGAAAGGGTTAAGGTCAGTTCTAAAAGTGGTGTCTTGGCTCTTTTTCATGTGATATCAGGAGCTTCTTGGCTTACATTTTGAGGAAGTGAAAAACCCACATGTATGGCATGAAGATGTTCAGATGGTGAGTTAAGTCTTACTGTCCCCACTACTCTTAGGTAATCAGAAACCTAACAGGTTTAAAATCTGATTACATAACTCTGAAGGCCCACGGTTTATCCTAGAAGACGCAAAGGTCTGATTATCTGAGGATGTTAGAGCAAAAGCAGCACATTCTCCTCAGTTATTTTGTGATCTCGAGTAAAGGTCCATCACCTGGACTCAAACCCAGGTCCCCCCCACAACAAACTGGCACTTTAGCAACTGGGCTAATCAGGTGGCAAAAATTAATAACGCATGATGTGCTTTAACAGTTACCTGCTTACAGTGTTGCAGGCACACGTCGCAATGCATTTTTGCACAACATAAGTCGATGCCTTGTTCAGCATCGCTTGCTACATGTATGTTCCATGCTATATTTTATCCAGTCATTTGAAACTCAAGTTATGCTAAGGAACGTGCCAGTTGATCTTGCGTAGGAGGAGTGGAAGAATGATTTCTCTGCTTACTTTTTTTCAGTCAAGCTTAAAAAAAACCAATTTTTTATGCCCAATTCTCATTATAGGGTGCTTTGGCATGCAATTTTTTTTTGAAAATTTTCCCCTCCCCCCCTCCCCAATGAGATCAACTTTTCCGTCCCTAATATGTAATTTTTGTATTGACTGACACCGGAAAGCTGGTTTACTAATTTAGAACGAAATCATCTCATCAGATGTCAACATTTACCTGCGCCCTACAGCCGACTCATTCAAAGTAACATATCACAAAACATTACTGGAGTCCAACAACCAACCCCATTTTTTAACTGGCCAATCATTATTCGCATACCAGATTATTTTAGTATACAGCTGACGCACTGTTCCTCACTTGATTCTGATGACGACTTACGCACAGGTTGTCGAAATGTCAGTCACTTACTTTGACAACAGTCCTTCTCAGGACTACACTAACCCGGACAATCTCACCGTGTCATCTACTATTGCTTCTGGGCTCAAACCATTTAGCGCTGAAGAATTATTTCTAGGCTTTTGTTTAATTTTGCAATGCAGCTGTGGTTAGGTTTTGCTAAGTTAAAGCAGTGTTAACCCATGGTATTTCAACAATAAATCTTGCAGTTTTTGCTGAGGGTCTTGAGTTTTCCTAATGTGAAAAAATATCGCAATGGTTACAAAAAATACTGCAGTTTTTGCAATATTCAGTATGCAATTGCATGCATTTCTAGACATATCTCGGATTTGATATAGAAGTTTTTTGCGATTTCCAATAACTTTGGTTACAAAGCATTTTTCTTTTTGTTGCTGCATTCTAGCGTTTGTTATGAATTGTACGAGACTCCGACTGTTCAAATTTGTTTACTATGCCATGTCGACGACTTCAGTATGGGCTTTAGTTTGTTTATTTGTTTTATTTTGCCTTTTCTATAAATACTTATACATATATATCTAATATTAAGTAATGCATGTAAGGAGTTCCCAGGAAACCAACAGGCTTGTATCGAAGGGAGCTCCTCTTATATAATAGGAATTACAATGTAAGATTGACAATTTTTAAACCGGTCATTCAAGTCATAATGGTTCACTTTGTAAGCAATATTGATTTAAATTTTTGTGTGAAGGAATAAAAGTTTTTTGAAGAATTCAATGAGATGGGAAGAGCATTCAATACTTTAGGGCCTTGAAATAAGACTGTAAGTTGTTTGATGCTTGTTCGACATTTACAAGAACGAAGGTCGGAGGTAGAGCCAGTATTGTATTTATGTATTTGACTATTAGTTTGAAATAGTTTCTTCTGACCAGCGAGGCCTTTTTGCCATTTTACAGCAGGCTGACTCCATATCCTTTGCACGCATGTGCAGCACTGCTGATTGTCCAAGTTGTCAACTTATTTGTGTTTATTTTATATCTTCAGTTCAAAGTGGAAGATACAGCCAGCAGTGAGTTAATGGGGTATTTCTATCTCGATTTATTTCCAAGGGAAGGAAAGTTTAGTCATGCCGCATGCTTCCCTTTGCAGGTACAGTACAGAAGCCCTCACCAATGATAGTTTTACCCCAAAGCTAACTCATGAGGCTCATTCATTGTAACTTTCAAAGTTCTAGTTTAACCCATGAATACTTTTCAGTAGTGATGCTGAAGGGTTATTGTGGCAAATTAGGAATGTCAAGAAGTTAAATTGCATATGAAGTGAAAAATTTTATTACTTCAGTGGATAGACCTTGCTTAATGAGGAAAAACGGTGAAAAAGTTTTGCTAAAATCTTTCCTGGCTCTTTAGATATTTTCGTTTAAAATTTTCATACGATGAAGTCTTGAGTGGTTCCGACAAATTTGCATTTTTTCAAAATCTGCTGCCAATCTGTAACATTTGGGTGTATTTTAGCTTAAGTTAGATTATTGATGTATCCGAGGCAGATGGATCACCGGTCCAAGTCTGGCTCAAACCCACCCAAATTTTTAGGGATTGGCTGCAGATTTTAGAAAAATGTAAATTTGTCGGAACCACTCGTGACGTCATCCGATCCAATTTTTAAAAGTTGATATCTCGAGAAACAGGAATGATTTTGGCAAAAATTTTTTCATCATTATTCCTTGTTTGGCAAGGTCTATCCACTGAAGTAACAAAAATTTTCACTTCATATGCACTTTAAGAACAAACATACAAAGCTATATGAGTGCTCCCAATCAAGGCATTTCGGCGTCTGTTTACAAAACAATAAAGAGGACTTTGGTGTTGAGGGTCTTAGATAGCCCGCTCTATACGGCTCTCATTAATATTCATTCAGAGTTGAACTTTTTTAGTAGTTTGCAGACCACATTGCCTTACTCTTTTTCAACAAATGTTGCGAGATGTTTTAAGCCCCTGATATGTGACTGAAAGACTGGGCCTTTGGTTGAACGTCCTTAACCCATAAGATAACCGTTTTCAGATGTTAGAGCAAAGGCTTCTCCTCATACCCTGACGTAAGGTCCGGCCCCGGTTATTAAACCCTTTCAATTTGTTGTGAGAAGTTGTATATATGAGCAATTATCTCGCTATTCACGGATTTACCAGTTCTCAACGCAATGTGGTGTAACATGTAGTCTAAGTGGAACCATTAACATATAAATCTTTATAAAAACTCACGTCGTTGGTTCTCTTGCAGCCTGGGTGTCTGCAGTCAGATGGGAAAAGACAGGTAAGTTTGAGTGCTGCTTGGATTAATCTGAATTTTCACTTGTTAGTATATTCAGCTGAACACCTCACAGTTATTTTTTGTACAAAAAGTGAATTAGACAGGGCCTTTCATTGGGTCTTTCGTTGCACCTTTCGGGGATTAAAATCCAAAGATTTGGCATCGTTAAGGGTGGTGGAAGCAAAGTTTTGACATGTGCATACAGCATAATACCCTTTTGGGATCTTCTTTACTTATAACATGTACACAGGGATCGAAGACCAGGACCAAGAAACTAAATAGTTAATCCCAAACAGTACTTTCGTCTTTTTCAAGGAGGATTATTATTTGAGAAATCAGACGAACAACGTGCTCAAAAGTACTATGTTAGGATAGTTTAAAATTCTTCGAGACTGGAAATGTTTGAAAAGTTTTTGTCTATTATGTATATTGTTTACTTAGCTAAGGCAACCTGTCTGTTTGATCCGCATTCTTCTGGCTGCAACTCCCCCCCCCCCTCTCCAGCTATAGGGCATTACCGTATGGTTTTCGAGTTTTGACAGTCTTGGATATTTATTAGAGGTCTGTGATGGTTGTCTAATTTTAGGGTGTGACTTTTTTCTTTTGGATAAGGTATGAATTTTAAACATTCATTGGTTTGGGATAGGGTCAGGGTTTTCAGACTTTCTAAGAGCTTATATTGGTAAATAGAGAAACCGTACAGCACAACAACAATACCATTTTTTATTTAAATTCAGAAAAGTTGATATAAAATAACTTTTTTTGCATGCGAGAGCAGGGCCGACTCCCAGATGGTATTCCCTAGGGGCTAATTAAAGTTTTTGCAATTTTTGGTGGGCTCAAATAAATTTGTCACGATTTTCAGCTAGTAGTATCAGTGTATGAACAAAACAACGAAAATTAACGGCGAAACGATTTTAACACTTCACTAAGGATAATCCACTTTGTTCTCATTGTGTACCATTCGACATAGCGTCGAGGTGGGTCCTAGCGCTCCAATAGGTTGTTGGAGCATTATATCATTGCAAGCCACTGAGGAAACGAAATAATCAAAACATCTGTTTTACACCTCACTATCAAATTTTCTTTTTTTCTCATTTTGTAAGTTTTTTTTTTTGGGGGGGGGGGGTGGCCAGGTGATATTTAACTTTTTGGGTGGGCGCTTTATTAGAGTTGGTCGTTTATTTGAGGTTGGTGCTTGTTCAAGGTTGGTACCATTTTGAGGTGAGCGCTAGTTCGAAGTGGGCCTTAATTTTGGGTGGCCGCTTATTCGAGATGGGCGTTAGTTTGGGTTGAGTGTTATTTCGAATAAAATTCAGATTACTAATGAAGTCTGGAGTCGCATGACTACTTACTTATAAAGGTGAAACAAATCTGTTCGAGAAGTGTTAATCATACACTTTTGCTGAATAGAGCACAGAATTTAATGTTTGGGGATTGTTACGTTAGTCTACCACCAAAAATTGACGTTCTGTTGTTAACCTCATTGTTATCAGAGTTACTGAAATAGCTTTGTTTTGATTACTCGCTAGTTTCCTGTGGCGGCAATGGTGGCCAACTTCACGAAGGCAACCGCTGACCGACCATCTCTGTTGATGCATGACGAGGTGTGTAGCAGTTTGCAGTTTTACTTTGCTCTTCTTAAACTCGCAGCTTTGAGAATGATTAAAACCTGCTATTGTTTCAGTCTTATTTTTTAAAGAATGCGTCGCACTTCTGCTGAAGTTCCGTTTTTGTTTCATTTTTGCGCTAACTTCTTGTAATTCTATATATGTCATGGCTAGTCCCAGCACCTTAATACTTTGTGGTCGTTACATACAGAGAGACACCCCCCTGTATCTTCCTGTATATTTACTAAGGGTTTGTAAACTTTGTTGTTGCTAAAGCTCACTTGCAACCTGCTCCTTCCTCTTTCCCCTCGTACGTATTTTTGCTTTCTTTCTTTTTGTTTTTTTAGAGTCAAGAAAATGATGCTAGGCTTTAGTCAAAAGCTGGTTCGAATTTTTTGTAATAGCAAGCTTCAGAAAGCCTACTGTTAAAGTAGTGTGTCAACATTAAGTATAAACGAACAGTCAGATAGAAGGGATCACACTTGAATAGACCAATTGTTAAAACTGAGACAGAGTGGATAATTTATTGCAATTACACTGCAGCCCAACGGCTCAATTACATACTTAGTCACAAAGTGAACACGAGAACAATTTATTTTAACAATCTGTTATACTTAGATAATCATATTCTAAACATTAAACTTTATTGACATTACAAGAATAAAAGTGTCCTTGTTCTATTAGTTTTACGATTCTGAGTCTTAAAATTTCGCGGTTTTCGTGTGTTTAGCGGAAGAGTTTGTTTTATTTAAAACGCATGTTGTGGTGCAAAGGCTTGGTTCAAATTCCCAAAATTCTTTTTGTAGGTAGAAACGTATTTTCACGAGTTTGGCCATGTTATGCACCATATCTGCGCACGGAATGATTATTGCTTATTCAGGTAAGGTGTCCTGTGAAACAACGGGGTAACTCGCCGTTCCCCAGTCCCGCGTGGTTTCGCAATGCTTTTATTACTCGACGTACTGTCGCTATCAAAGCTCGATAAAAAAACAGTTTCCGAACCCACGAACTATTGCTTCATGTCTGCCAGGTTGATGAGACCAAACGTCGAGTATTGAAATATTTCACAGAAATCCTAGAACACAGGGTTGTTTGTTTGCCCCTTGTAATTCCTAAATGCGTTGCAAAGCCGCGCGGGGACTGTGTACCGGCAACTTACCAATTAAATATGGAAAACCATGCAGTTTCCTTATATTTACTACAAAATGATCTGCGTTCTACTTCTTACTTCTACGCTTGTATGTAGCGCTTAACTGAATCGCCCTTTTTTCTCTTCCACAGTGGAACTCACGTCGAGAGAGACTTCGTCGAAGCTCCTTCTCAGATGCTTGAGAACTGGTGCTGGGAAAAAGAGCCGCTACAGCGCATGTCTGCGCACTTCAAAGGTAGAAACACCTATGTACAGCTACTACGGTATCAAATTAAGTTTTAGGTATTTCCGTGTTTCCATACTCTGTTGGAAACACGCAGAAATATTGTTGGGAGAACACGTGAAAAGGTTTGGATGACGAGCTGAAAGCGAGTGATTCAAAGTATTTTCGAGTGTCTCCCAACAATCCCAAAATAATAACAACTGGTGACAGCATTCATGATTTCTTTCCAGATTTAGAAAATGGTCCTCGACCAATCAGAGCGCGTGTTTTACTGAAATTATTTTATAATTTGAGCTGGTAATATGTACACAGAATTAACAAAGTTTTATTTGACACCAAGTTTGAACTAACTTTTTTAGTTCAGTTTCACTACGAGATTTACAATTTCTTGCTCTAAGTTGTTTAACCGTCCGTTTAGGACAAAAAGCGTTTCTGTGGCTCGAATCGCTTGTAAGGGCAAAATGGTAATCACATATGGCGGTAAAGGTTTAGATGCTAACATACTTTTCTCCGAATTCTCAGATTCCAGTCCCCTGCCGGACGAGATGATCAGCACCCTAGTGAAATCAAAGAATGCAAATGCTGGCGTGTTCAACCTACGTCAGGTTTGTGTTAACTTGTTTCGTCAAGATCGGAATATGTTCATCACCATCATCATCATCACCATCATCATCATCATCATCATTACCAAAGAACAGAGATTAGCTAAGTGCGTTCGACTCCACAATTAAGAATATGTGCAAATTGTTACAGTGGAACTTTTGTCTACGAGCTTCTATACTGGACTTTCACATGCTGACATTTGTTATGTCAGCTGTATTATAGCTGTCAAAAATAATTAAGAAATATGCCATTCCTGACAATCTTTCCCTTCTCTTCGCTTGTCTCAACTTGTTTCTTTGTTCTCGCGTCACATTAACAGGATCTTGTTCGAACTTGCAGATTTTTCTAGGATCGTTTGATCAAAGGATCCACACGCAACCCAAGGTGAGTTCGAACTAATTGCTGTTGATATAGATAGCAATGGTTCAGTTATGATAAAACATTTCTATGGCTTCTGCCTCGACAAGAGTAAGCCACATACACAGGAAGCCCAAGCAAGTAATTTATTCTATCTTTACGTGTGCAACCAATCGGTATAGGTCTTCTATGCAGTGTACTTTGAGCGCTGACGTACAGCATCGCGTCCTGTTCCAGCCAACCACAAACTTTGAGTATACAAGAGCTATATGCGCTGTTTGTTCGTCTTGGTTTTACCAGATAAGTTAAACGAGGAAAGTAGCCTGAAAACTACTTTCTGGACTCCTTTTGGATTTTTGAAAACGTCTTTACCAGAACTGTTTGAAATATTTTGAAACTGCATGAGACGTCGTTTTTCTAAGCTTACACAATAACTAAGGCAGTAAAGGGTTTGAACCCAAAATACACGGTTATAGCCAGGCATATTAAGAACTCGATAAAAAGAACTAAAAAGTTGACACTGGACAGAAATATATTGTCCTGGAAGTTTCGGCTAATACTGTTGCCGGCCCCAGAAAAGATAGAAAATGCAAAAGTCTCGATGTCATGCGTGTATTTATGATGAAAATATTTTTTTTGTGTAATACTAACAGATAACAGATAACTTTGTTTACATTTCCTTCAATAAGATTACATTGTACTAGATAAATTTTAGTTAAGTTTTTAGGTATTGTACATACAACAGTTTGGATATATTGGCAAAAAATGAGGAATAAAAACTTAGTATAACCGAAGGAAATACCCAGGGCCTAAATTAACCGTGAGCTTATCTGTATCAGTTCAAAGTTTTATATAATTTTTTGATCCAATTCCTCCCTTAGGCCATTTAAGTACTGAACCCCTTCACTTTTTATTATTTCTTCAACATAGTCTAGAAGGCAGCTTATATTTCTAAAAAGTCTTAAGGTTATTGTTATAATGTTTGGTAGCGTTCTATGTTCGTCGACAGCAACACTGCATGTGTTGTGTAAGGAGAAGTTGGGAGTTGATATATGCCTGGTATTAAAGGGTTAGAGCTGAATCAAATCGCGTTAGGGTTTGTCAAACATCTCGGTAACTGAAACTTTGGATATTCATATTTTTACAGTCAGACACTGAAGAAGTGATTCGTCAGTTATCCGATGAGATCATGCACATTCCAGCTACGCCAGGTGAGAGGAGAGAAATGAATTAAATTGCGCGGTTTTCATTTTACTGAGGATTACCGGAAACAAATGTCAACAAAATTGCGAAACAATTGTGTATATGTAAAGCTAAAACCATTCTCTAGCCCAAGCTGAAATAAAGAAAATTCTCGTCTAAAACTGTCATAAATAAACCTTGCTCGTTCAATCCAAATTTCACTATCGTAGTATATGTTATTAACAAAGTTTTAAATTAATGTTGAAAAGCAAAAGACGAGAGCACAAACCATGGAGTTTTGAACATTCGTTTTTCAAAATTTTATAAATTGAACAAATGCTGAGTTGTAATAATAATAATAGTTATAATAATAATAACAATAATACCATAATAATAATAATAATAGTAATAATAATGATGATAATAATAACAATAACATCAACGATATTATTACGGGATATCCATGTTCATGGTTCTTCATCTGTAATGAATATCTGATTACATAAAATTATAATGATAATAACATATAAAAAAATACATACGAAATTTCTCACACCCTTAAGTGTTATAACATCGAACAAGAACAATAATAACAATGAAATTAGGCTATATTATTTCTACACATTATCTTTTTTAGATTTGTTTAAATATTAACCACTAACTGCTTCCTTTTTTGAATGAAAAAAAACTATGTGCCGTGAGTGGGAATCGAACCCGCGTCCCCCTGGTTACTAGTCGGGTACATATGTTTTTTATTTAAAAAAAGGAGCAGTCGGTAGTTCGCTGTCGCTAATCCTATATACATTATTCGATTTCTATAGCTAAGCTTTGTGTATCCTTTTGATCCTACTAGCTACTGACAACATCGTTGGAATGCTAGCCGCTTTGAAAAAAAAAATATTGGTTACTAGCTGATAGATGAATTATCTCGAATGATCCGATGTCTGTCATGTTCCAGAACGTAAAAAACGTCGGGAACGCCGTGGTCACCTAGAAACCTCATTGATTGTGATGGTAAAGCGGTTAGCACATCCGACTAGTAACCAGGGTTCCCACTCACGGACATATGTTTTTTTCATTAAAAAAAGCATATGAAGTTTGT
>JANVCF010178847.1:0-21680 GCA_025388745.1 Hydrozoanthus gracilis
TCCAAAAATCTGCGTAAACCGTGCCTTTATGGCGCCTTTGTCCCCTGCCAGGTAAATTGACAGATTTTGAGAGGCCGTGGTTGGCACTTGCATTAGTATAGGAATTCTTAGTTGGCCAGCGAGAAAAATTACTCCACCCAGCTGTACGTTAACAGCATCATCAACTTTCAGGTTGATTGCAACTGTTACGTTTTTAACATCAAAGAAATCTTTAAACAAGTCCCAAGAGAATTCTGGAAGACACGCTTTGACAGTTACTCCTACCAAAGTAAGAAGATCTTCAGAAAGGGTGATTTCAAACTGGGTAACTTTGAAATTGGCAACTTTTCCAAGTCCTGCTCTTTTGAGGTCAAGCTTCGAATCCTTCCCTGACAAGAAAGTTTGGGTTATTTTGCCGATAAACTTAACAAGATGTTTCATTTCAATATCTTTAGGAAGAAAAAACTGTGGCAACGTTAGTGGAGGAGGCCATCTGATATGCATCTTCATTTTAAGACCGGAAAATTCAAAAACTCCAGCAAGTATGTACTGTTTGTTTTCGTACGTCAAGGACAGGCTTTCAACACGAGCAACGTTTAGATCCCAGTTGACATTTGAACTTAGACTCAAGGAGCTAATTTGCGGAAGACCAGTAAGGTTTGATGGAAGCAAAACGTTTAGTTTGTTTACTGTCACCGTCTCCTTTCTAAGCAAATTATACAACACCTTGGGCAGTAATGGAGTTCCACCTACGTTTAGAATTTTTCCAAATTGTAAATGAACCGATTTTCCAGTCTGAAGCTTAATAGATAAAACCTGTTTGTTGTGCGGAATATCAATATAGAACGGAAATGAAATAAATGTAGGGTTTCCGATTTCAATCAACCCCTCGACTAAAGAATCTACACTTGCATTGCCATTCAGCGATTGGATTGTGAGATCAAAGCTGATGTTACTTGCTCGCACTCGTAGAGGAACATTATCAAAAATGTGCCATGCGTTTGTTAGTTCAGCTTTTAGTGACATATCGATCAGACGTTTCCTGGGACCGTAAAAACTTATCTCAAAGGCATTCAGTCTCCCACTAAGACCGAACCCGTACAGTTTCGTAAAGTCAAAGTTGGGGAGTGAAACTGGTTTCGTCAAAATGGTTTGATAAAGCAATTGCTTGATTATGGTTTCAAAATTTGCTAAAGTTACACGATTAAGAAGCCTTAAGATATAGCCAGACTGATTTGGTATGCTTTGGGCAACGAATTTCAGAGTTTCATTGGCCAGTCTTGCGGTGGCAAATAATGATACCTCAAACTTGTTAACAATGAGCGTAACATTCTCGATAAAGAACTCTCCGGTAATAAGCCAAGGTGATGTTGCCATAATAATCAGCTTGAAATTGGAGATTTTCGTGAACCCAATGCTCAGCGCAAGCTCAAGTTCCTGGACTTTTATATCGGTCATTGCTTGAGAAACTATTCCAGGCAGTTTTAGGCCACATGCAACCGTAAGAAACTCTTTCAGAAAATCAAACGGTATGGGAACTCTGGAGTGTTTCTCGCTCACTGTCAAAGTCTCTGAATTTTCCGTTGGTAAAGTAAGCTGAACTGGTAACCCTCTCAGCTGTTGGGCTGTACTTGTGAATGCAAGCCCTACAAGATCCCCCGTTGCTTTTACATTAAGAGATTTAAGCGACTTCATTGCAAGAACAATCAGCAACCTTGGACGCAGTATTTTAAATTTAAAAGCATCCAAAGCATCCCAACCGGGGATTTTAATGGTGGTTTTGACTTGCACTAAGATCTTGTTCTCAAACTCAAACTCCAGGTCACTAATGGAAAAACCATAGTTTCCAATCCCAACCGCGTTTAGATTTGGAAGAGGTATATTAGTTCCTACCTGTGACTGGAGTCTAGTGAAAAACAGCACAAAGTCTGGTATTGTGATATGGAGATCTGAGGCAAGTTTCACTGTGCCATTTTCAGCAAACGGCCAGGGAAACTGAAGCTTGAGGTTGACCGATCCAAAGGTTGTCTGTGCTTCATATTGGCCGGACGTCAGAGGAGCAAGGTTTGTCAATAAAATGTTGGTGCTGTTTTTTATGGCTTCTTGTAGTTCGCTGGTTGTAGCAAAGGTTTTCTGTGAAGACACTTGCTGCAATAAGGTAAACGCCTACAATCGAAATAAATATGATTAAAACCATACTTTTCACCTTTGCTTCGCATTGCACTGCAGCATAACGTTATTACTCGTGCCAAGGATGGGCACGTGTTTTAAAATGGCATTTGAGTCTCTGGTAGTCGAGATCACGGCAAGTGGTGTATAACTTTAAATAAACCCGATATTTCTACAAGAGCAAGGGATATTAAAACTATGGAAGTCTAAACTTTGTTTACATGTAAACAAGGTCTTGCGATCACCGCGGATTACATGTAAACAAGGTCTTGCGATCACCGCAGATTACATGTAAGCAAGGTCTTGTGATCGCCGCAGATTACATGTAAGCAAGGTCTTGTGATCGCCGCAGATTACATGTAAGCAAGGTCTTGCGATCGCCGCAGATTACATGTAAGCAAGGTCTTGTGATCACCGCAGATTACATGTAAGCAAGGTCTTGCGATCACCGTAGACTACAAGTAAGCAAGGTCTTGCGATCGTCTGAGTCATCTGACTAGTTTATTACCTATTAACCACTTTAGATTACCCAACACTTGATTTTTTTTGTATATAAATATTTTGTGTTTATGAAGTTTCGTTTATATTTGTGGTTTAAATAGAATTTGACTTGACTTGTTTCTATTTTTTGTGACAAACGGCAAGCAAGGAAAACTAAACTTTCGATAATAATCTATCTATAAATAACAGTGAGTATCAGTGACCTTGAAACTCGAATTTCTGTTTTGACGGTCTTTGTAGCTGAAGTTTTGAGAAAATGTTAAAAGCTAGCAAGTTCAGCTTTTAAATCGAAATGAAAGAAACACTTATTATTAAACTGTTTCGTTTGAGTCGCAGCTGGAAAGCAAAACCTAGATGTTTTATATCCTACGGTATATTCCTCAGTATTCGCCATATATGTTTTGTGTATTAAGTTGGATTTGAAGACTACTGGAGTAAAATAAAGCACAAAAAAAATTAATTCAGATGCTAATACCTCAACTAGTCGAAAGGTATCGGCAAATGTATGTTCTATGTATGTGGAAAGAAGCCTCTGGTTTTTCTTAGATTTTTCGTGCATTAAAGCGGCACCGCTGTGAGTTACAGGACTGAGAGTGGGCTTTGCCGGCACATATACACTAGCTTTTACATCGGCTTGCTATTGAAGCTACACTGTCCTGGATATTAATAGTAAAGTCCTGGTCATAGCATTTTATGTAGCGATAACTCGGAATAAATACCAAGAGCGACGTTGAAGCCAAAGAGCACTACCAAACATGCTGCTATTTTTCTTACAATATACTGTAATGAGTCGCTGTCTCGAGCGTCTTGCAATATGCGAGCAGTAGCTTGGCTAAAAACGAATTTTTATTTATATATCTTTTTTTTAAAAAAAAGTAATTTCTCACTGATTCGCTATTTGGTTATTTGCTAATGTAATTATTCACCTCGGTGTCGGTGAAAGCCAAGTATATTCACCTCCACTTCGGTGAATAATTACTCATCATCCACTCGGGATAATGTTTGTGTCAAAATTCCCACTTTGCAACTGTCAAATACGATGGAATGTTACAAACACAGATAATTAAAATTCCAGAAAACACCAAAAAGCACTGTATACATGCTTTCAAAATAACAGTGAGTACTTAAATCACCTCTGACTCGGTGAATAGTTGCTTATAAAATATTCACCTTGATGCTTCTCATCTCGGTGAACATTCAAACACTATTCACATCGACTTCTAAGAATAATTGTTAAATGTTTTCCACTTTTGTCGCCAGTTTATTTTTCGTCATGACAACAAACTCGGATCTAGGGCCCCATTGAGTCAAATAAGCCAGTTTTTTCTTTAACATGGTAGGAATAATATAAATATTTTTCTAATATATTGCCCATTTTCTGGTTTGAATCCTCATTAATTCAGAAACTATCGTTTGGAGCCTGGAACTCAGTTTGTTGCCATGACAACCAAAATAAGAAACTATTCTGAAAAATATCTCTAGGTACGTCATCAGCCCAAATTTAGCTTAAAATCATCTAATGGTTCGCAAATATAAAAAATTGGAAAATTGCCTGTCAATTAACTGACGTCATTAGTTGAAAACATGAAATGTTTAAAATGTCTCTGAACCATAACAAACTTTGACAATTTTTTACCGCTAAGGTCTATCAGCTGAGGCAACAAAAATATTTCATGTCATAGGCACTCTAACACTATCATTTTTAAACGGTATTGCTGAAATTGGAATTGACAAGAATCTTGTTAAAAACAAAAAGACATTGGCCGAACTGATTGTAAAGGAAAATTCGTTAAAAAGTGGAGATGAATCAGCGAAAGAAAGCGCCTCAGGAACACCAAGTCAAGACAGTAAACAAAGCAATGCGCCAGAGAATGAGTAGGATGATGAAAGTGAAAGTGAGGAAGATGATCATGACATTGATGGCAAAAATTCTGTTGATGGAGAAGAAAAGCAAAAATTTCCGACCAGTGCCATACAGAAGTTATTAAATTTCTGAAATGTAAATGTAAGGAAGGATTCATTGCGCCACTAACCTGCCTGAAATGTGATGTGTGCCACAGCGGAATTTGTCTGAACAGTGAACAAAATATGTTTACGCGACGTGTTTTGATTCAATGTGTAATGATTGTGGGTACTTAACTCGTGCAAGCGTCAAATCTGGTCGCGCATAACATTTAAATTCAGTCACATTGTATAGTGAGATAGAAACCAGTGTTTCTTTGTTCTTTTACAGTTTATACATGTTAGTATATTGTAATAGTTTGCTTTCCCTGAACAATTCTATAAGAGAGAAAGATGCTTACGTAAACTTTCTCTTTAGTGCTGAAATTATATATTGAAAAAACTATCAACCGCTGCAGCCTCACTAAATAATTAATACCAACTTTGGCCTTAAGCTGCCGAAAACAAAACAGCATCGGTTTTCACCTTACGTCAAAGATGCCCTGTTGGTGTCCCTGACTTTAAGAATTTTAATTTTTTTTCCCTTTTGTGTAAGGCACTAACATTGCCGCTTCGTTTTTTGCGTCTCACAGGAGTGCGTGAAAACCAAGAATAGGGAATTTAGTTATTTATTGCATTTTTAGTTCCCTCGATTTGCGTAAGTTGTAAGACTCGCTCCACTTCCCTTAAAACTTGTTTACAATTTCTGTGGTTTTCGATTGCGAAAAGATAACTTCGTTTATTTAGTGTCTTATGTAGGATATAAACATTACGTTCATGCACGAACCAATCACGACGAACCGAAAACCGTTGAGCACTGTTTTGAATAGCTGATATTTTGGCAACGTTTTAAAATCATTCCATTGAAATAGAACCTGCACCTAGCTTTATGTCAAACTTTCCTCCTTTGTCAATCATTATATGCAAACTGCAAAACTTGAAAAAAAAGGGGTGTGCCAATGTGAACTTTTGAGATATGATTGATACAAATGCCCCTTCAGGGCTATTTTTCTGTTGTTGTAAGCTTAAATTAAAACACTAGATTCCTCATGCGGACAACATCGAAGATTGTAAGGGAAATAAAGGAAGATAACGTAAAGAGTTTTTCTGGATTATGAGAACAATTTTTTCGTGATTTTCAGCAAAAAGATATTTGGTAAGGCGGCATTTTTGTGTGCTTTTGTAGCTACTACTATGGTTCCAATACCTCAAAAAACAGTGTATCCTTGTCTATGTTTTTTATATTTTTCCACACTTGCATTTTTTCTGTATTTTCTCTTCAGAGAGTACTGTTCAAATTTGACTGATTGACGAAAAAAATATTGTGGGGTACCCATGCTTGTTTAGGAGTAACTCTAGGAAAACTGGCAAAAACATAAGCTTCTTTACCCCAACTCCGAGGGGAGGCTGGAAAACTACTTTTTTGCATCATTTTTTCTGGTATGTCTTTGAGAGCTTAACATTTACTAGAATATGAAAAAAATATGTAAACATTTTAAAATTTCTAATAATCATGCGCAGTAACGGATGCGCAATGTAAAACTTGGGTATTACCTTAAACAACGACCGCAGGGGATCTTTATAACAAAATACAATACATGCATGCGCAGCAATATGTTCATGAGTTTGGAACAAAAAGGAGATATATAAATTTACCGCATTTTGTTTATGAGCTATGAAGTCATCCCGGAGACAATCAATTCCACCACATGTTAATCAAATTTCATCATAAAACGAGGGGTAAGTTCGGTGCATACTTTACTAGCGACTTTTTTTGCAAGAAAGAGTGTAGTCAACAAATTTACCACAGCAAAAGTACTTTCATTCAATACTCTAAATCGTTCTCCAGATTTGGTGCGCGACTGTGGAACGAGCTAATAACAAAACTCCAGATTCAACCAAAAAAAGAAAACCAAAAAGTAAATTCAAAGAACACCCTTCAACTTTCGTGAATCAGAAGACAACGACATTGATCTAGAAACCTTGATAGACCTAGAAACCTTCATACGAAAATTTGAAGCAATCATTCATAGCGTATGCTATTGAAAGTCACTTTATTCTAACTAGTAGTTCTTAAAAAGAATGAAGTGCTGTCTGGCTGATCGAGGCGTGCGAATTAAGGTGCCCCTATCAGGTACTAAATTGTTTGAATTAACATGCTGCGAATTCGATCAATGCGGGCTGATTCAGTGATGGTGTCCGCGAGTTGCAGTGACACTTTGGGTGCATAATAAAGAAGAAAAATTAGTTACTTTCTAGCAGTTTAGTTACGTTGGCCCGCCTAGATTAGCAATGCTACCTGTGGTGCCAGCAACACCAATAAACCAGTCAGTTGAAGTTTGTAAATATAAAATGAATGATTGACAGTTGGTATTGTTTTTCTTGAAAAAAATGAAATGCAAGTTTTAAAACAAATAAATTCAAGCTTATTCAGCTTAACCCTATTGCTAATCATTTCATCACCGTAAACATTGTTTGAGACTCCTTCCTTATAAGCAGGTGAAAGTGAAAGTCTATTGATTTTGTTACCAATTTCCACAGCTTGATACTGGGTAAGAAAAACAAAACAAATTTGCTGACCGTAAAAAAATTTTGCTCACTCTAAGGTAAAACAATTATAAAGTTCAGCTTTTGATGAAAAAATCTCATGCTTCTGCTGAAGGTTTATCGTTTTATTTGGGTAAAACCGAAGTGCATGATAGAAAATAATTTATTTGTTTGGCGTTATCTTATATTGGAACTCTTATTTTCCAGCCTATTAAACAGAAAGTCTAAGTGGCTCTATTTTAGCACTCTAATCCAGCAGGGACGAAAGTTACGACATTGTGTTTCTTTGTTAATCCCACCAAACAAGCTTGTTGTCTTCGCGTTTTAAACACGAGATATTTCGATAAGTACTGAAACTCTTGTTCGCGTATGTGATCGAACCTGACCCGGTAATCAGCTAGTTTGCTCTTAAACTTAACTACTGTAAGCGAGTCTTAGGAACATTGAATGAAATGCTCTTTTTGGGAGTAAAAAAGAGAGAAAGAGATGGAGCCGGAGTCAAGAAATCAAACGGCGGTTCGACTTCTTCTTTTACCAAATTTCTTTAGTTTGCTTGAAATTAACTTGAGAAAAAAAAAACAAGAACACAAAGAGTTTTCGTCACAGAACAAACCTTTTTCATCTTCGCAAAAAGTATTCAAAGTAAGCAGTCAGTTACGTTAAGTTGTTCCGTTGCACAGGTTTTGAATTGGAAAAACTTTTCCCGAAAAAAATCCAGATATAGCTTGCGGTGTCTTCAACTTTTTCTTTTATCAAATAATTAGTTTGCTCAAAAATTTTTAGAGAAAAAAAACAATACAAATTATCTTCGTTTTTTCCTTTAGCAAAAGGGTTTTCAAAGTAAACACTTATTTACGTTTATTTGGTTACATTGCAGAGATTAACGTTTCCCCCAGAAAATTCAGGTTTAGCTTGCGGTGTCTTCAACTTTTTTGTTACCAAATTTCTAGTTTTCTTGAGAAAATTGTATGCATGTGTACAAAGATTTTTTGTCGCACAACAAATGCTCTTCGTCTTCACAGAAAGTATCCAAAGTAAACATTTAGTTACATTGCACATATTTTTAATTGGAAAACCTTTTCTCCCCAAAAATCCAGTTAGATATTTGTCTTGCGGTGTATTCAATTTCTTCTGTTACCAAATTTCTAGTTCGCTTGAAAATTTCTCGAGAAAAATACATGATTACAAGGAAGTTTCGTCGCAAAGCTAATGTTGGAAAATGCAGAACAAATATTTTTTCACCTTCACAGAAAGTATTCAAAGTACGCAGTTACGTTAATTTGTTACACTGCACAGATTTTTTAATTGGAAAAACCTTTTTTCAAAAAAAATCCAGATATAACCTACGGTGTATTCAACTTCTTCTGTTACCGAATTTCTAGTTCGCTTGAAACTTTTCTTGAGACTGAAAATGCATAAATACAACGAATTTAATTCGCAAAACTAATAGTGGAAAAACCAGAAAAACTGTTTTTCATCTCAGAAAGTTTTCAAAGTAAACAATCATTTACGTTTATATTGCTACATTGCACAGAATTTTAACTGGAAAAACTTTTTGCCCCAGAAAATCCAGATAAAGCTTGCGGTGTATTCAACTTCTTCTGTTACCAAATTCTAGTTAGCTTGAAAGTTTCTTGAGAATGATAGAATTATGAATAAAAGGAAATTTTGTCGCAAAGCTAATGGTGGAAAATGCAGAACAAATAATTTTTCACCGTCGCAGAAATAATTCCAATTAAACACTGAGTTACATTAGGTTTTTTTATTTAACAGTGCGTCAAGGAGTAAATATCCTTTTTGATTAACTTAAAAGTTGATAGTTTGATTTCGCCGCGAAAGTTTTTCTGTCTCATTTTTAAGGATTAACCCTTCTTTTTTCAACATCTTTAAAACAATCAGTTTTCTATTTTATTTAATCAAAAACTTACTTTATTCATTTAGTTTCGATAATTCATTCTCATACTTTCTTGCTGGTTAACCAAAAGAGAGAAAGATTTTACGATATATATACAAACCCTAGTTTTCTATTAGTTTTCAGTTTTAAAATATTGTAAAGCCCTTAGAGCCTATGCATAAGCGCTATATAAATGTGTATTATTATTGTTATTATTATTTTAAAAAAGCATAGGTATTTCGGCAATTTAGTTTTTGTTCAGTACCGACAAATACCGTGTGACAGCTGTTTTTTTTATCTTTCTCAGAACGTTGTTTCAAAATCATTTTGCTGTCTTTATCACGATTCACACATTTTTCTGCTTCTTAAACAAGGTTTTATCCATTTGGTTGAATTGTTCCTTCTGTTAGCGTTTGATTATTTCGCTAAATTTCTCTCGTTTTGTGTTTCGAGGTCGCTTTTGTACTGTGTTACCACCGACTCACACATTTCATCTGATGAAATGATTTCCCCCTGATACACACAAATTTCACCCTGACTATGATTAACACAAATTTCACCCAGATGAAAATGTTTCCCCCTGATACACACAAATTTCAACCTGGTTAACACAATTTACATCCTGCCGGTTGTCATTAAATACCGCTTTTCGGCTTCTTGATCAAAGTTCGTTGTAGGTCAATGCACAGTTTTCATCCTGATAAACAAAAATTTCACCTTGAAGACATTTTTTTCACCCTGATACACACAAATTTCAGCCTGATGAAAATTCTTCACCCTGATAAACACAAATTTCACCCGGATGAAAAAATTTTCCCCTGATACACAGAGATTTCACCCTGATGAAAAATTTTCCCCCTGATAAACACAAATTTCACCCTGGTCAAGGCCTTGTTCGCATTAGACAAAAAGCTTGTTTATTTTGCGAAAATATCTGCCACCACAACCGGTTTATAGATGCGAACAAGCTTACCAAAATCACGAAAACTTTCGGTGATCTCGCAAAACTACAAAGGAGCCGTCGTCCTGCTCCAGAGGCCTGCAAAATTTTGGAAGGCGCGAAAACTCTTTGTTCTAAAAGGAAACGGTGACATTTATCTGTCAAAGGCGGTAAAATGGCCCTCATTATACTCATGATATTAATCATCTTCTCAACTCGTGACACTCGTAACATCGTAACGCCGGTCCGTTCCGTTAGGAGTACTGTATCCGCAGAATGAGTACGAGTCTTCTTATCATCAGGATCCTTTTTAGAGGCCAAGGAGTTTCCCGGTTTTTCCACCGTATCACCCAATGAAAGAGGCAGTAGCGACTGCGGATTCGGCCGGCTTTTTTATAAATTCAATAATGCCCTACAAGCAGCCGCCACGTTTAACATCTGCTTCAAATATATTACTGAAACCGCCTCAGCCTGCTCTACTGAAACTCCGGATAAACTATCAGAAAGTACAAATCCTCAATGTTAAACCTAACTGGATCGCGCACTTGAAGTTTCGTATGTCAGATTATTTGACACCTTGTAAACAAACCGAAATTAGTGCGATCACAATTTTCGTGCATCCCTCGAGAATTTCTGTAAATAAATTCTTTTTCCTTAAAACTGGGATCCGTCTCCATTTTCTTCCTATACCAAAAAATTAATATTAGAGTAGAGCCAAAAAAGTACTTCTGGAGTTGTGCAGTTTTTTACCAGATCAAAACATGCCGGTGGAAATCAAGGAAAATAATAGAAGGGCAAAAGAATAGGCGTCATTAATTTCGGCCCTCCCAGTGCCGTCCGAAACTTCAAAGCTTCCGATGTCATCAGTCGCTCTATTTTTTGAATTTGTGCAAAGCAGTTTAGCAAGCCAACGTTTTTTTATTCATTAGCTTTTAACTCAAAGTGTGAGGAGGATTTTTAAGTACAAGAAGCCATAGTTTTAGAGACGCAAAGTTTAATGCGTTTGACAGCGTCCCCTGTTACTCCATTAAAACGCCTATAATGTGTACAAATACATTACCTCATTAGTGTATAATATTATGTATCAAATTTGATCAGGAAACCGAAAAGCAGTCTCAAATGACGATCGGATGAGTGTTAACATCGCGTAAATTGTTAAGTTGTGTTTATCAGGGTTAAATTTGTCTATCAAGGTGAAAAGTGTTCATCAGGGTGAAATTTGTGCCTATCAAGGTGAAAAGTTTTCATCAGGGTGAAATTTTTGTTTATCAGGGTGAAATTTGTGTTTCAATATCAAGGTGAAAATACAACGAACTTTGTCTTTGATCAAGACGCCGAATAGCGGTATCAAATGACGACCGGCAGGACGTAAATTGTGTTAACAAGGGTGAAATTTGTGTTTTAATATTAGGGTAAAAAGTTTTCATCAGGGTAAAATTTGTGTTTATCGGGGTGAAGAATTTTCATCTGGGTGAAATTTGTGCGTATCAGGGTGAAAAAAAATTCATCAAGGTGAAACTTGTGTTTATCAGGGTGAAGAATTTTCATCAGGGTGAAATTTGTGCGTATCAGGGTGAAAAAAAAAATTCAACAGGGTGAAATTTGTGTTTATCAGGGTGAAATTTGTGTTTATCATGGGGAAATTTGTGTCTATCAGGAGGAAATCATTTCATCAGATGAAATGTGTGAGTCGGTGGTAACACGGTACAAAAGCGACCTCGAACCACAAAACGAGAGAAATTTAGCGAAATGATCACTCTAACAGAAGAAAAGTTCAACCTAATGGATAAAACCTTGTTTACGAAGCAGAAAAACGTGTGAATCGTGATAAAGACAGCAAAATAATTTTGAAACAAACGGCGCGCCATAGATTTGGTCCATAAGTTGTACTCACCAAGAACAGCACAACGACCAACCGAATAGAATTCATAGTCGCTAGGTAATTTTTCTTTCGGCAGAAGTTTACCATCAGAGATCTTTCCTTTATCCTTAATCCATACTTGCGGAGCGCTTGCAAGTACACTGAAACTGGGTGTTGTTAAACATGTACAAATTACATTAGGTTATGCAAACAAGCGTCAAAATTAATTCCAGAGAACAAAAGCCGAATCTGGTGTTTGCCAGTGATTTGACGGGGCGTTTTGGAACCTAATTTGGAAGCACTAGGTACGCGAACAACTGATTAACTATTTACAGTTACAAAGGCCTAGTATAGCTTTTACAGAAGTTGAACGCAAACGATTTTAACTGAGTTCCTGAAGTTCCGACTCTTCGCGATGCGTTATCTGTTGGTGGCGTTTCTGCTGAGAAGCGTTTGTTCTGGTAAGTGAAACAGCTTGGTTCTCAACATTTCTACTCTAATCTTATACCTCACCCTAGCCAAGGTCGTTGCTTGTAGTACGATTTTTCAAAATCTTAGTCTAGAAGCCCAAAGCAGCTAGGTTGAGTGTGTCTCGTTAAAACTGTTGGCCAGTTAGTTACAGGTATCCCCTGTCTTTTTTTGCTGAAGTTTCGCAAACCGAACAAATCCTAATTCCATTGCTGCTAGTTTGAATGCTTGTTCTTGTATATTTACCTGAGAATGAGTGTGGAATGGCTTTATTATCTATGCACAACCTCTTAACCGTTGTCGAAAATCGACCAAAATACCACTGTAGTAGTATATCATCCGTAATTCTACTAATCGAACTGTTATTTCTTGTGATGCTGTAACTGAACACAATTTTATGATTCTTTAATATCTTCAAAAAAGTCTACACAAAAATATTCTAGTTTCTAATTGATAAATAATAACAATAATAAAAAAATAAAATTATATTTCTATAGCGCCTTTTCTTAAAGTCCAGAGGCGCTTTACATAAAATCGTAATTATTTAACCAGCCATTTCAAAAACTAAAAACAAGCTAAGCTGAGTCAATAAACCTGTGCTATCAACTTATCTTGACAAACAACAGAACGCAGATACAAAAATATTCATCACTAATTCGGCTGGGCAATCTGTAGCTCGAAAACAAACTAAAAACATATGTAGAGGAAGATATCAAACACGAGAGATAAATATTCTAAGACAGATAAACACTTAGACCGTCCAGAAATTCTTGGAAAAGAAACTGAATTTATGTTCGTACGAGTAATAATAATAATAATAATAAGAAGCGTTTGTTCTGGTAGGTGAAACAGCTTGGTTCTCAACATTTCTACTCTAATCTTATATCTCACCGTAGCCAAAGTATACGTACGTTCGAAGTACCTGACGTTCAGCAACAGTCGTTGCTTGTAAATATGATTTTTCAAAATCTTAGTCTAGAAGCCCAAAGCAGCTAGGTTGTGTGTGTCTCGTTCAAACTGTTGGCCAGTTAGTTACAGGTAACCCCTGTATTTTTTGCTGAAGTTTCGTAAACTGAACAAATCCTAATTCCATTGCTGCTAGTTGGAATGCTTGTTCTTGTATATTTACTAGAGTGTGGAACGGCTTTATCCACTATGCACAACCTCTTAACCGTCGTCGTAAATCGACCAAAATACCGCTGTATGGTAGTATATCATCCGTAATTCTACTAATCGAACTGTTATCTCTTGTGATGCTGTAACTAAACACAAAAATATTCTAATTTCTTATTGATAAAAAAAAAAATAATAATAATAAAATAAAATTCTATTTCTATAGCGCCTTTTCTTAAAGTCCAGAGGCGCTTTTAATAAAATCGTATTTAACCAGCCATTTCAAAAACTAAAAGCAAGCTAAGCTGAGTCAATAAACCTGTGCTATCAACTTATCTTGACAAACAACAGAACGCAGATACAAAAATATTCATCACTAATTCGGCTGGGCAATCTGTAGCTCGAAAACAAACTAAAAACATATGTAGAGGAAGATATCAAACACGAGAGATAAATATTCTAAGACAAATAAACACTTAGACCGTCCAGAAATTCTTGGAAAAGAAACGTACGAGTAATAATAATAATAATAATAATAATAATAATGAAACGTTTTTGGAGCATTTTACATGGTCTCTAACCTTTTGCAATGATTTGACTTTGTATCAACCATTTTGTGTTGGTGGCATTTCTGGAATTTAATTCAAACTGTGTCAAATCACATTTCCAACATACACAATTAATGCCAACATTTTCCTAAAAGTTTTGTAGTGCAGAGACAAAATATTAATTGTATGGTTTACGTTAAAAACTTTCAATTTTGTGAATGATGTAGATGTCTCCTGATCTGTTTTGTAGAACATCTAAAGTTATGAAGAGGAGTTGGGTGCACAGTTAATCACTTACAGGAAAAATTACTCGAGAAACATTTCAATTTACACGATATAATGAGATAGAAAAAGTTTTTTCACATTTGCTTAAAAAGAAGAAACTCTCAACCTGATTAGAACGTCGGTTCAATACGAATCATCGACCCCTTAATTACAATAAAAATGAATATTGCACATGCTTGCTTGCAAAACAAATAGCGTCTGCAACACAAAAATTCATTGTTATTTGAAAGACTTTACTACAGAAACTTCTTTTAGCTAAAATCAGCACGGTAAAAATTATGAATAACATCACCGAAAAAAAAAAAATTTAAATATTATTAGAACTATATACTTTGTTCAATATCATACATTTTTTTCGAGTAGAGACGAACTCTGATCCTAATTCATGAGAAAACGTGCTAGTAAGTGATACAAAACACAAGAGCGCAAATATAACTAATTGATAATTATCCCTTGAACTGGAGGTGACTTGTGGTAAATATCTTCAGTTTCACACAGATATCGACACCGAGGGAGATAATTGTTTGTAAACGTGTTATCCAAACAGACCTTTTTTGTTTGTAACGATTTCTTCCTCGTTAATTTTCGTAATTTGATCTTTTCGAAGATGCTCAGGTAAAATGAAACGTAATTTTTCGTCTTTCACAAATGAGTGACCAATGGGATAAAAAAGAAGGGAATTCGTTTATTAGTTAGCCAATCAGAGCGTACAAAAAGTGCTATTCACTTTGTGGTTTATCATTCCCATCTGGGAAGTATCCTTCTCAACATCTTCTATCCCAACGCCCCCCTTGCTGCCTTCGTCATCAAATTTTTGATGTACTGATTCAAAAAATCCTTATTTCTTACTGTGGACGTGAGTTCGTTTCCGCCAAGAATTCCTGAAAGACCTAAGTATTCGTTTTTCTTAGAACAATTCTTTCTATTCCTATTTTTTTAGTTTGTTTTCAGGACTATAATTTGTCTAGCTTAATGAGTGATCGAGTATTGTTACTTTTGTTGTTCCAGTTAAGACAAATGTTAATTGGGTGGCAAAGGTTTATATTGACTCAGCTTTTCTTTTTTTTTTTTTTTTTGCAAAGCTTGTTTTATCACCTAATGAAGATAGACTTTTTTATTTTTAAATTTTTTGATATAACGATATTATAAAAACTTAAAGTTGTGTTACTCATCACTTGCTGTATGTTTCTGTTTTGAACTGCAAAGAATAAGAACCAAACTTAAGTTTGTAAAATTTGTTATTTATCAATACGGATAATAAAGAGCTTAAAAGCTCTTTCCAAAAGTTAATTCTAAACTAAATCGTAAAAAGTTATTGTCTACGCTGCGAATATTCCCACTAAAGTTTGTGTTTTCATGGCCACTGTGTCTGATGGTGTCACCTGCTAGTTAATTTAAAACACTAAATTAAATCAAACATGTCTCACCATGTCCTGTGCCTTGGTAATCTGTCCCATCTTTTGAGGGGCTTAACCTAAACATTTTTACCCCATAAAACTAATCCAACTCTGAGAAAGGCAGCATTGAGTTGCCGAAAACCCTCGTTAACTTTTTACCAACATCTTCTTTAACTTTTAGGTTGGATGAAAACACTTTTCTTAATTCTGAAATACTGGAATTTTTTGCTTCGTATAATAGGTTTTGTTCTTCCGCTTGAGTTTTTTCTGTTTCCAATTTCTTTTAACTGCCACAGAACTTCAACATATATTATGCAAGCTAACATACCAACGAGAATAAATTGACCAAGCAGTTCGTACAGTTCTTGGCTTGCAATGGTTTTTAACTGGCTTGTTATAGTTGCTGTTCACATGTCATAAAAAAAATACTAAGCAATAAATCGAAAAGTCCGACACCGTTTTGATGTATGCATGATATGGTTATCAACTTTAAAACATAAAAGACAACTTTGAGCTTCTTTGCAGACGTTTATGATAGGTCACACTGTACGTCGTTTATGCCTTAAGACATCGACATAAACTGCGCATGCGCTAGGGACGTTTCGATTTAAAACTTCTTAAGAAGTGGTAATGCTGCATATTTACATAAAAGCGGTCGGGAGTTTCGTTTTGTGTTGTTTCGAACTTGAGAGTAAAGAGCGTTTCAAAAACATGAGCTATGTCATTACAGCGCGCAATGGTAATTTTCCCAAAGCATTTGCCAGAGAAACTAAGCCAGAGCCCTAGTGTTGAAAATTTCAAAAAACTAGCGAAGACATATTTATTTAATAAGGCTTTTAACTTAAATTTTATAGATTTTGATGGCATAGGGTAAGGCAAGCGAGGGGGATTGAGTGATTTACCACATTTTAAACTACAAGTAGTTTTTACTAAGTTTTTGGTTTTACTTGAAACTTATTGTACAATTTTATCCAGTTTTCTAGTTTTATTCGAAACTTCTTGTAGTTTTACCCAATTTTATAGATTTATCCCAAACTTATTGCAATGTTTTCCCAGTTTTCCTAGTTTTATTTCACATGTATTGTAACGCGCATTCGAAAATCCCTCATTGTTGAGAAATATAAATTCAGTTTATTAGTATTATCATGTCGTGTCGCTTTACTCACACAATCAAATCTCAAAAAAGTCTTTCGAACCGAACATTAATAATTCGGGTTGACGATCCTAAACGTCAAAACTAATTTGGAAACAAAAGTGCTTCGATATTTAGTTAAAGTTATATTTGCTGTGTCTTAAAATGCTTAAAGGTTCAGAGGAGCTTGCCGCAGTGGATGCTCAGCAGATTCACACGAACACAGTTGTGCAAAATCAAATATCAATTAAACGCTCCAAGAACGTTCACTTGGCAATCTTTTGTTCCATTAATCTTGGGTTCTAAATCAACTGATTCAATAGTTGCCGTCATTTTGGATGCCAAAGTGAATTGTTTTAGTTACGTTGAGTACTTGTGACATGTAAGACAAAACCTTTCTTTGTGTGAAACAGACACAGATTTATACAGGTGTATCCTGTCAGACACAAAGACTTATTTCTCATTTGCATTATTTGAAGTTCGTTTCGTTACTTTGCTTGTTTCACATTTGTACAATATTTTCTTTGGGCTTGCAGAACGACCCTTTTCCAAATTTGTACGTTTTTAAGCGATTTCAGCGTTTTACAAAAAATTTGAAATTTGTTCTTCCTCTTTCTCCCACCACGATCGAAGGAAAAGGGCCTTGTGAGTCCAGAGTCCAGAAACTGAGCAGGCACCGCAAGGAACTGTGGGATCGAACTTTCGTCTAGTCGACGACGGAAAAACAAACTGAATCTAAGACTGGGGCTTACAACAAGCAGCCCAGTAAATGTTATCCCGAAAGTCGAGTAGCCCACTCGGCTTTGTTTAACTATAAGGCTCGCGCCTTTTATTCTTAGAGCTCGAACCAATTTTCAAACTGTTTGCACGAATGTTGTGTACAAAGAAAACCAAATTCCCATATGTAGTTCAAGCACTGTAGTTCTTAGCTTTCTCACGTTTTTGACACTTTCTATAACTTCGCGATATTCTCATAGTTTCTGTAGTGAACCAATAAATGTAGTGAAAACATTAAGGGTTTCTTTAAGTGGAGTGAGCTGTCCAGGCAAGACGAGACAAAGTTTTCTACCTCGCTATTGTGTTTTAGGGCTATCCAAGCTTGACGGCAGTTTCCTCTCAGCGAGCCGGGGCACCCGGCAAGCCGAGACAACTTTAGTGCATGTAAAGGCAAACAGCCGAGATATCTCGGCCAGGCGGGACAAGATTTTACAGTTGTGACACACGTAACGTAAAAACTATTCCGGCTTTATTCAGCGAACAATGAAAGATAGCGAAAAGGGGAAGGATTTCTGTTCCAAATCTTGCAGAAATGGAGGAAAATGAAACGAACGGGCGAATTGTCGCGAAATTTAATCCACAATGAACCTGTCTCGGCCAGGCTGGATAACATTTTTGCATGTAAATGCAAGCTTATTATCGTCCCGATATCTCGGCTTGCCGCGACAACTCGCTCTATGTAAAAAGGCCCTAAAGACCGCCACAAACGGGCCGATTTTTGTCGTGAACCTACCAATTTTTTGACCTCGACGAAAAATCGGACCGTAAGTGGTAGTTCCCTTCCAGTTTCAGACAGATTTTTTGTCTGGAACAGAGATTGTGCAAGTTTGATTTTAAAAAGTTGGCCGATAAATAATCGGAACGCGTGTGGCGAATTCACACAAATTGTTGACTTGCTTTGTTTGACTAATCACGGAGCTGAATACTTCCCGTGGGCAGATTAAAGATGGCGACTACAATCGTATTATCGTAGGTGAGGAAGTTTGAGTTTCAGAAGATATTTAAAATAATACTGGTGCTATAAGGACTCCTTAGAAAAAGATCTTGTCGAAGCGTGGCAAGCGGGGTCATGTCTATACGATATTACCGCAAACGACTACAGCAATAGAAACAAGAAAGCAAAAGCATAGGCACAATAGTTTCAATCTTCACAAGTTGACAAGCAGAACGATAGTGAAAGTAGTGTGGGTGGCAGCTTTCATTTCCAGACAAATTGTCCGCGTCAAAAAATCGGGAGCTTCGCGACCAAAAATCGGCTCATGGGGGTGGGGGGTACTTCGGGGTCAAAAGAGTAGGAAAGACCGTCGGAAAAGCCGCAAACTACCCTTAAAATACCAAGGGATAGAAATTTTTCACCCTAAAAACTACCTTTTGGTTTTAAAATTACCCTAAAAATACCAATTGAAAGCTGAAAGTTTTCCCTGGATATCTAGCGGGTCGGCACTTAGTACCCTCGTGTTGCGCTGAGCACCATATGCAGTAAATAAAGGCGCGCACGTAATTGGACGTTCGCCGACTGGCACAAAATTATACCAAATTAGAATAACTCCGACTTAATCTTAAGTGACTCAGAGCCAAAATGTAAGCAAGTTTTCACACAACGGCGTAGTCAACATAATTTTAGATAAGAGATGTACACTTTTGAACAGACAACTTTCAAACCACCTGTAACTGAAAATATAGCTTTCAAGGCTTCCTCACAGTTGGTGTTATCCGACGGTATTCTAATCGATATTTTCACAAACTGACTAGACTAAACTACTATAAATTAGTTACTTAAAGATTCTGAGTGATGTTTTTCATTGCGGTCGTAAGGATACTAAATTTTAGCAAAACATTATACATAATCTGAAAGGTAAAAAACAAAGTTTTGGTTTTTGCAAAAACTTTTTACAGATTTTTATTCGAAAACAAGTAAGAACCATTTTTCTGGAAAACTACACGTTTTTCCCGGAGTGTTTGTTCTCCCGCGCGTTAAGACAAAAAAAATTTGTTGCGATTTGTTTACCACACGTTGAGGTCAAAAACAATGTCTCAGTTTTCTTTTTAATTGGTTTTGTTGATTAGTTATGATTTTTTGAAGTTTCGTTTTCGAAAATTCGCTAATTTTTCGAAATAAGCCCTTCTAACTGACAAGAAGCAAACGGTTTAAAACAAAACTGAGACACGGTTTTGGACCTGTTTGCATAGAGGTGTTTGTGGTTCACACCTCCGATCCATCACCCTGTGTCAATAGTCGTTTGGCAAGTAATCGGAGTTAGCTGAATATGTGTCAAACTATCTAAAAATACTTTCGCGGTTCTAACGTTACAACATTGCATAAATTATGTGCCCGCACAAGGAATAAAAGTGTTGATTTTTCTGCTTCTGTGTGCAACTTTGAAACATCCGTACCAAATTATAAATCTAACTGTGAAAGCAAGAGCACTGAGACCCGAAGAACGACGTTGTCGCTCCGTACATATACGTGATACAGCAACAACTTAGTGTGGAAAGCGCGAGGTATGTGGCTCAAGTTTTCGTCTCGTATTGACTTTTTATGTATAAACTTGTACCAGACTAAGTTTTCTTGACAACAAAAAAAATTGTAGATAAGACGGAAACATGTTTGCGGAAGTGCTCATGATGAGCAAAAGTATACGGGCAAAGAGAAGCCAAACAGTGAAACACCTCGGAATTGCTATGTGCATTATTGTGGCTTGCCGACTATGCTCTACTACAGACGCTGTCAACGCTTTCACACCTCGTCTCAGTTGGCCAAATTGCGTTTTTCGCTATAAGTCAAAAACTAAATAACATTTTAACATGAAGTTTTCGAGTATCGAAAGATATTTCCGAACGGTTTCACATAATCAAAAATAAAAAAATGTGATATTCGAAACAAAAAATGTCTAAAAGCCTCCTGTGCATCCACAATGAAACCGAGTGTCTTTGCGTTAACATAAACCGACCGAGCCATTTCTTGCCGTCCGGTAACTATACTGAAACGTCTTTTAAAATTCTTTTCCGGCCACTCGTCGAGATCTATTTTAAAAGGTAAAGATTTGATACAAAGTTCTAACTGAAAAACAATTTAACTACTGTTCTACTATTAATTAAATCTTCCCAAAAGAAAAGAAAAATGTTTAATACTCACACACTGACGGATATCCCAAAACAAATCCACATATTCACAAAAGCTGTCAACATGTTTCAAAAATGGCGGCTCACTGCATTTTCAATACCGCTAAGGTTTCTGGGTAGTGCCCAGGAGTAATACGCGCTGTCACGAAGAACCTGGTCCCAACATCTAGCAAAAGACAAGGAAAGAAGCAGTCAAAAGTTTTTAAAAGTGCTTATTTATATTATTCTAATCGTGAAAATTAAAGTTGCACATATTCAGTGCACTGTCTTTATTTGACAACACGTAACGTTCACTCTAAAATGCCGAGTTTTGTAAAACACTACCATCATCATGATTTATATTATTTCAACCATCACAGTACTGAACGTAGTTAATCTTGAATATTTATATCTTTTCAGCTGTTGAAATTCGAGATTTTCAGCCATCCGTGATTCCGATACGTTCGTCCACCAGATTGACCATAATAACTGCTGATCAGTTAAACACTAGTACTGCCGTTCGCTGCCGCTTGGGAGACATGTCTGTTTCGGCTGAAGTGAGCGAGGGACTTGTTTTTTGTGACAGCCCACCAGTGAGAGATGTAGATCGAGCAGCTCTTCATCTGGACGTTGATGGAAAACTCTTCAAGGCAAAAAAACCGCTGCGTTTTCACGGTGAGTAAATTGGTACTCAGGCAAAAGTAATTTGTCTACAGGGTGCCATGGAACAAGAAACCATGACCTTGTACCGAAGCACCTAGAAACCCAGCACAAGATCTAGTTATTCAAGGCATAGGGGTTCGAATCAAAATTTCAAACACGGTACCACCATTTTGATATTCCAGTGAATCGTAATATTAGTACAAATGGTGAAAATTGTAGCAACAGTATTAGTAATAAGAAAACCGATAACAACACTGGTATTCCTCATATTTCCAATACTACGATCACTACTACTACTATTACTACTACTACTACTACTACTACTACTACTACTACTACTACTACTACTACTACTACTACTAC
>JANVCF010178959.1:0-11047 GCA_025388745.1 Hydrozoanthus gracilis
CCAGTCTTACTGTAGTGCGTCTACCTACTTGTAGCCTCAGAATACCATCCAGCCTTACCGTAGTGCGTCTACCTACTTGTAGCCTCAAAATACCATCCAGCCTTACTGTAGCGCGTCTACCTATTTGTAGCCTCAAAATATCATCAAACCATAAAACTACGGACACAAAATCGTGCTGTTTTCTCAGTCTTTTAGTGTGTTTGAAATCTTTATAAGACAAAAAACGGACATCTTGAAACACCAAACGAACAATGAAAGTTTCCAAAACAAAACGCTTTTTTAACGTCAGTTCAAGTTGACTTCCGCCACCCTAATGGTGTTGGTTAATCAAGTCAGCCCTTTAACTGGAATCAGTATAAACTGTTGGAGTACAGTGCTGCACAGAACTCTCTTGCTTTTGTAGCTGAGCACATTTCCTGAAGCAATTTTATTTCTCGTTTCCTTGTCCTTCAACACTTTGCCCTTTTGCCCTCGAAGCACCAGTTTCTCAGCTAATTTGGACCTGAGTCATAATACACGCTTTATTTTTATGAGAACAACTTTATGAGAACAACAAGGCTCAGATTGATCAAAATTCAAGGACAATTTGAGAACAAGCTGAGGCTCGGCCTCAAAAGCTTTTCTTTTTGAAAACTTTACTGAACCTCGATATTTAACTGAACATTAAAGAACAAACAAGAAATGCTTCGCAGTAAATACTGGAAATCGTCTCGGGGATAAACGTCGGCAAATCCACGATAAATTCGTAGCGCGGGATAAATTGACAAAATTCGTCTTCCAATACAGTCATAAACAATGCAACACTTTTAGCTTCGTTTTTCTTCTATTTAAACATACATAGAAATAACAACAAATTAAGAACAATTTGAGGCTCAAATCACCAAAAAATTAAAAACAATGAGCCTCGACCAAATTTACTGGTTCTTATAAAAAAGCGTGTACCTTGAGTCTCTATAACACGGACACCTTTCTAAGACTGACAGTTGAGGCCGGTCCCCAAGGAGATAGGTTTGACTGTACTTGTTCAGCATGCATGAATTAGGTATATGGTATCGAACATTTTACCGACTATATAAAATGTAGATTTAGAAGTAAACAATGCTGGTTTTTGTCGTGTAAATAATAATGAATCACGGCCGACTGCTTTACACGAACAATATCGGAAGTAAGCATTGGCGTTGCCTAGAAAAATGGTCGATTTAGTTTGGCATTTTTTCAAATTACCAAAGTGACCCAAAATTTTTTTTCGAGGCTGGGAAATTTGTCCATTCAAATCAAAATTATGTTTCACTATTTCAAAAGTACGATGGCCGGGAGGGTCACTACTGAAAACATGTGGTTCACGGGGTTTTAATATGACGAAAGAGAGGTGGGTTCAAGTATTTTTCAAACATTTTTCTCGGCCGGATTGTTAGCAGAACCGTAGGACTTGACTTGTTTGCGAGTTTTATTAATCTTTATTTAATTTCCAAAGATTACATTCTCTCCGCTAAAATTGAGTACATTGAAAATCAGGCGATCTTGTAGACTGGACGGCAGCCGATCAATGCTCAGACTGGCAGAAATCGTCGATCCTGATCAATATTAATTGGTATGTAGGTCAAGTTAAAGAGGCCTTTCAAATCAGGCTACACCCTTACAACATCAACAACAGAGACAGCGGCATTGAGATTTCTGAAGCTTGGATACCCCAGACAATTCGAAAGAGAACAGCAAAAAGTTTTAACCAACCAATTAACAGCAAAGAAGGCCGCTTTGCATGATCCGCCGACGCCGAGCCAGTCTACACGCTTGCATCAGCGACGAGGACTAGTACCAGTGGTAGCAGTTGGAACGCCGCGTTGACTATTAGCTATGACCGAAATCGTTGAGACAATTGTTGAAGTGTCGTCTTACTAGATAACAATTGATTTGATGAAAGAGAGACAGCAAAAAATCATGTTTAACACGGAGAAAAAAAAAAAGTTTACAATGAACAATTGCTTGCAAATTTTTCGATGAGGTTCGACTTTTCGTTTTATTAACTCTGTATCGGATTTAGTGTCAGTTCAAAGGCAGAATATTGAGCGCACCAGAACTGAAAACTCGAAAAACTCTGACCGCAAACTTGCATGTTGGTAACAATAAGACTCCGGAAAAAGGGTTTTAGAGATCATTTATTCTGCAGGTGGTTTTTGGAGTTTTCTATGAACAGCTTAGTAAATTCTTCATGTGTAATTAAGTAGTTCTTTCAATACACTTGTTTTAAAACAAACTTAATAAGAACATTGAGGCTGAACTGAATCGCCAAAAAATAAAGAACAAAGTGAAAACAAACTGAGGCTGAAATCGAAATTTACAGAGAATAAAAACTAACTCGCAAAAAAATTGTATATGCGTTGTAATCGACCATACTTTACATATTGCAACATAAGTATCTGCAGTTTCAGATATCGATACTTGTTCATTTATATAACTTGTCAAATGCTAAACTGCAAAGTTTCCATTCAGTGATGAACTGTAACCTTGTAGGCCTCGCCAATGGCAATTTTCACATAGCAAGACGATAATGGCAAATGGCACAAGTAGAACAAAATAAGACTATTTTCTTTAAAAAGTGCAGTTAATAGTTATAGTTTTTTTGGCGTTTGGAACGCATCCTCAAATCACCATATCGGCTTGAAATAAAAAATATATATTTTAATCGCCTCTCGTCTCCAAGTCTTGTTGGCGTTATGCATTAAAGTCCAAATAAAATCTTAACACCTCTACGATAAAACGTTTCATGGTTCTTGTGAGAAATGAAGCATATGCTTTCTTTCAGTTAAAGTTCAAATTGAAGAAAAAGGCAACGGGCGCGTACATACATAATTTGCATGATAAAATTTCAGTTCTTTTAGTTTAAGAAACTAACTATGAACAGCAGAAGCCCAATCGATAAAGAAATCGGATTTTAAAAAAAGAAACAAAATAAAAAGTTTCACAAAAACAATTTATCCTTTTGTCATGCTTTGCTTTCAGAACTCACAATTTGAACCTTTCAACGTTCTTTGTCATAAAATTTAAACATGAAAATTAAACCCAATCATTTGGCGTTTTTCCGTGCTTACCGAACTTATAAACTTGGCATTGCACCTCAGTTTTGGCCATCAAGTTTGTGATGCGTTTGTCAGTTTCTCTCGTTCGTCTACTTGTTAATCGTAAGCCGTTTATTCAAGACCAACCTGATGCATCACTTTGTGATGCTGGTAAATATGTCATCAGCAGACCGGAGCTTGTTAGCGCGGTCACCAACAATAGGGTTAGGGCTCTTCTTATACTAAGGCAGATGGTTAGCCGTTTTCTTTCAATGGAAGGTTATAGTCTAAAAACCCAACAGGTTTTACAACCCAATTAATGGACTCCGAGGGCCTACGGCTTAACGTTCTTATCCGGGAAGACGCGCGCGAAGGTCTAACCGTTTGCAGATAGATGTCAGCGCAAAGGCAGCACCTTCTCCATGCACAGTTCTTTTAAGACCTTGAGTGAAACTCGAACCCGGGCCTCCCGCACCTTACCAACTGGGCTAACCGGGCGGCGGGTATCAAGTAAACGTAGTTTGAAAAAGTTGTTAATCTTTTGTTAAATTTCATTTCAGCTGGCCACACCAGCCTTCTACGGGTTATGAAGTACAAAATTGGTGTGTTACTTGAAACTTTTTAAAATCGACCTGATCCTTCAACGATCTAACGTTAAATATTGTGTAGTTTTCTGTTTAAAAGTTTCCGTTCCATTAAAGGGGATACCTTCCTCCCAATCCCCTCCCACCCCCCGGGGCCCGTCAGTCCCCAAAGCGGAAGATCCTAAGCCTGAGAAGAACAGCGGCTTTTGTATTAACTGATACGCACTCTTCCAGTGATGGGTAAAAACAGAGCTTTGCTGAATGATGCAGTATCTACATAACAACAGAGTCACACACCAGTCATTCCACAACAACAGCAATGTTGACATGCAATATCGTCATGGTATGAAGAGAAAGGAAATCAATCGGGCTCAGGACAGAGCGTCTTCGATTTTACAGTTTAAGCATATTTGAAATACAGTAGACAAAAATTGGTTCGACGTCTGCAGTTAAATCAAAAGCGTTACTGATTGTAGATTATTAAGCTTGACTAATGCAAAATTATTAACAATGTGCTTGGGAACCATATACTCTCTTTCTTTGGTCTTGTTTTTGAACGAGCCTAAATATTCTTAAATATCTTGGGGAAAAAGTTTGTAAACATAAATGCTAGTATTGGGCATGTGCAGTTGTCATTTTCCATTCGTACGAACCACACCGGAAGCATATTGAAAAGTTATTTATTGAATTGACCCGCGTTAACCATGGCTGTGAAAGAAGTAGGAATAAAAGTTATGATAATAAATAAAAAAAAATTTCGACAAACTTGTGCATGCACATTACTAAGGCGATGTTGTACTGATGAACATTAACTGGTAAAATATGATTACTTAGAAAATTTTGTGCAGTATCCAAAATAAAAAGTCTTTGCGTTTTCTCAGCCTCAATATGTTCTCAAGTTGTTTTAAATTCTTGGCTATATTAAAACTTTGACGATTACAGAGTTTTTTTAGTAATGCCTCATTCTTTTAATGAAGAAAAACAATGCTAAACATATTCGCTAGCGCTGTATTTGAAACAGTGAGTTATTGGCAATTAATTAGATTTCGTGCAATGTTTTTCAAAAAGACGAAGTGTCTGCCATTTAACTTAATTAGAGAAACAATAAAAGCATTTGCCGGTTGCATATGATATCATTGTCGTTTTCTTTATACAGAAACCGGTAAGATATATTCAAATGTGCCTGGCTAGGTTATGATCACAAACAATCCGACTTAACGGGAGACCAACCTTTATTCAAATGGTCAACGATTGATACCAATGGTTTCAAAATCTTGCTACAGTCGACAACAAACGCCATAGCTACTCTTGTTTTTTAATGTTTCACCTGCTCAATTAAATCCGACAACTTTTAAGTTAAAACGTTTTGGGTATTTGGCGGGTAATCTGGCAGTTTTAATAACTCCCCACGAACTTCTTTTCGCCATTGTGGCGAGTTTTCATCGTGCCTCAAGGAAATGAGCAATATATTGTCTGACACAGTTTGATATAGTAAATGAGCAGTTGTTTAAAAAGTGTTCTTTTAACACGAACTAATACTGATGCTCGATCCAGGAGCAGGTGCGGAACAGGCTTGCAGGCTTGTTCAGCTTTTGAACTGAAACAGATCGTTTTGCTCCCGAGAAACTCGTTTGCGAAGCTCTGAAAAAATGAAGCAAAGGACAAAGAATTTTTGAGTAATATACAATTTTTTTGTCGTCGATACTCCAAAAAACTTGAATGGTTTCGAGAACTTAAGTATCTTTTTTAAGGTATCGTTGGGTTGTTCACTCCAATTGAAACAGTCGAATAAACTTACATCTCTCGATTCATTTTAGAGTTAATTTTGGAGCGCTTTTCTTCCTTCAAGAGAATATAATTTGTTAAGCGGCCCCCAAATTTACCCAATTCAAGTTTAGCCAAAGAAGATTGATGGTTTGGTTTCAATGTGAAACGTGACAAACCGTTGGAATGGTAATGTACTTGCAAAGAAAACTGCCCGGCGCTGAGCTCAACTCCAACCAAATACATTTTGTTCACTAAGTACGGTACGAAGTCGTGTACACCTGCGGAACAAGCGCGTGTTTTACAAGATTTATTCAATAAACTGGCATTTCTTTGAGAGGGTGCAATATCTCTGATTAAACAGTCTCAGTGATCGAACAATTGTGCAAGAAGTGATGAGCTGCTCCGAACTTATTAACCCCAGCTCTTAATAAAGTAAACCAAGTGTCACAAACGATATTGAGTTTTAGCTTCGAATCTCATTTAAAAGCTGTTGGGATCAGTTTGTTCATTTCCAATTGTTGCCTGCATTTTGCTTTTCTAAAAAGAAGGAAACAGGTTATGTTTGCACCACCTAAAGTTTTGATTATCTTTAGTTAAGGTCAACATTTTTTTAAATTTCATTTCTCACCAACGGCAGTTGAGCAGCTTAAAGCTACCAGTTACAACTTCTTATAGTTCAATGGTGTGTGCGTGTGTGTGTGTGCTAGAAACACCAGTTCGTGGATGAAAGTCTTATCGACACTGTGTTTTTGCACCCTGTGGAGAATGCAGAAGGCGTTATAAAACAGAATTAACTTAAGATAATTGGAAAGAAAGCGTTCGTTTTCGTTACGACGCTATCTTTTCTTGTATGTTGGTAAGAGGCAGATGTTGTGTGAACGGCATGGTTTTGCTGCTGGGAAGAAAAAAAGAAAAGAATCCTTATGGTAACATCTTCAAGGAGAACTACGCCTGTAAAATTTTCCTGAGAAAACAGATACTCAAAGCGTCTTCGAAAGATGTTTTTAAACAGTATTTTGAATAACTGACATAAAAAAAATATGAAAACTTGACTATTAAACGCTATTTAAATTCCCAACTTTCAATATGTTCAAAAAATGGCCATTAAATCGTCTTTATTAACTTACCCATAGATCGACAAAACTTGATGGTACGTTTGAAATTTAAAAAATTATGTTTTTGTTACTCACAAACAAAGCACGAACTCTCTCTAGGCATGATTTGCCATTTGAGAAAAATAACAGAATATCGATAGAGTTAGATTCGACAAAAGCTAAACTCTCTTCGCTTTTTAGGGCACAAATATTGTTAATAAAGCGCTTAGCTATAGCGAATCCGTTGCCCTTTCATTTTAAGCGGTAGTTCTTAATTTACCTAAAGTTTGAGACGTTGGGAAATGATTACAACGAAAGGCGGAGAAGATCTTTTTAAAGAGCCTGTGAATTTGGTTTTACATTTTAGTCCGGCACAGCTTTTTCTGGTTAACATTTGACGAGACACTGAAATCATACGTGGGCCTCCACCGCAAGACAGCACTATATATAAGGCTACTCATTTTGCTGATACGAACACTGACAGCACTTCTCTCACTCGCGATCGTAACTAAGAGCAGAAACGCGATAAGGACATTTACAGACATTCAGTATCCTACATAGTTCAACCGGCACAGTGTATCAGCTACACCTAATTCTTAACTCTTAGAACCAGGCGGGAAATAATTGTATTTTATTATGGTTTTCAAACTAACTTAAAATACACCCTCAAGTGTCTTCGTCTCTTCATTGGTTCGTCTAGCTATGAGCGACTAACTCACTCACTTCGCTTAGTGGTCAGTTAATTAACTATTGCTAATGGGCGCAGCTGATTCATAATAGGTAAGATGGACTGTCCTTACGCGCAACAATCAATTCATGGAGATCAACTTGTTTACTGAACTGCTTTATGGCTTCTCTTTGAACATTCAATGTGGTCACCTTCGCGACTAATGGCGACCCTGAAAGCGATTATCAGTCTCACAACAAAGTGTTCTGCTTAACATCCGGGACCACTGTACTCAATGTTGCTGAAGCTTCCCTGAAATCTAGAGATGCATGTGTGGTTTAACCTTTCTTTCTGCCTTTCTTTCATTTGTCGACGAAAATGCATGTTATGTCTCATATCTTGAATGTAGAGTCTCACAAGCTGCTACTTGTGGTATACCTCGGCGACTAGAAGCGGCGGAAAAACACGCCAATCGCCATAACACGTTTGTTGCATATGATTAAAAAAATTAGTAAAAATCATTGCGTTACTCACTAATACCTACAAGTTTCTGTATTTTGAAAAATATCTCTAGTAGCTGTAAGCTGTTTACAAGAGAGAGTAAAATGATCTACATTATTTGTTTGTTTTCTAACACTTCTGCTTTTCGGTAGAAGTTTTTACTTCCCTGTGAGCATGCGCCGCTGCAGCGCATGTGCAGCGGAAGGCCAGTCAGTTACAATTATGTTCAAAAGGAAATGTATTTGGAACTATACTTTTTTTCTAGTTCTAAGTTTGTTTCTTTGACCAGCAGTTGATTCATAACACCACCAACATTTGAACGAAATGGCTGTGATCATTCACCATATCATCCAAACGTCCTTGTGTGGTTTACTGGTAGTCCTTGGCAGCGGTATGAGTTCTGCCTTCCTCTTACTTTTACTGCGGTTCCGAGATTTACGAACAAAGACAAATCTTTTAATGGCTCAAGTGGCAGTAACCAATCTTTTGACACTAACAGTTGGTTTATCCATTTTCATCGATTATGAAGTTCTTGAGCTGCACCAGTTAGAGAGCAAACTCTCGGCGTCGGTATTTCTATTTTTTGAGCGGTACTTCAACCTAGTGAACGCCATGTTGATGACGCTTGTCTTTATCGACCGTTTCCTTGCCATTCACTTTGACTTGAGGTATACAGCAAAATGGAGGTCCAAACGAAGGGTGGTCTGTTCCATTGTTGGCTGCTGGGTCTCTTTCATGATCCTGGTTATTTTGGACTTGAGCGTCAACAGCCCAAACTTCGGTAAAGTTCCAGTTTGGAAATATAAACTTGCCACATCAAACACAATGTATTTTGACATTGTAAAGGCTGTTTTTCCCGTTATGTTTTTTATGTTGTCAGTATTCACTTGGCAATCTTTAAAGCGAAAAAAAAATGCTGTCAGGCGGCTTGGTGGCCGAAAAAACGTAGCAGCAGAAACGGATGAAATGAAGGCTGCAAAAACCGTCGCTCTGATTGGAGCTTGCTACAGTTGTTGTTTTCTGCTCTCGATTCTTCTTCAACAGATGAGCAAAAACGAATCGACAAAGAGAAATAACTCTTTGTTTCGGTGGTACTATTTCCTTTCTCAAATATTCCAAACTATACCGAGCAGTTTCAACTTGCTTATAACATGGGGAAGGACGAAGCGTCTCCGTCGGGCCCTACGTCAAATGTTCCACGACCCTTGCGGTACAAGCAAGTTGATCGAGTTCCAACAACACCCTCCCATAAATCTTGCACCCCGTCCGCCTCTTGAGGAAAGAAAAATTACGAGAAGATCTGAATCAATCGCAGAAAGCGATCGTGCAGTTTCTGAATTTATTCGTCATAAGGGTTGCTCTTGTTCGGAAGATGATATCACTAAGTTGGCCGAATCAGCCTTGGAAACCAGCTCTTTGAGCAATTTTTCACCATCAATCTCGTTGCAGTATAACAGTTTCGCGCTTTCTACACTAGATGAACCAACAATCGAGGAAACCCTAAGCTCGAAAAGTGATGTTTGCTCCACAGAGTTGTCAAACACTGAAGTTGAAAACTATGAGATAGATTATTATTCCATTAGCTGTCGACCTCGTGGAACCTTAAAAAAGTGCTCACCAGGAACAAACAAACATCGAAGAAAAGTCCAGAGGGTTGTAACACTATAGTGGAGACCTTTGAATGAAAAACCCGTTTACACAAGGAGAACATGAAAACAGTTACAAGATGGAATACCGTTGAATAATCTTTAAGAAAGCTTTTCGTAAAAGTAGTGTCAGATTACTCCACTGAAAACACATAATTCGGATGGTCTGTATTATAAAAGAACTGTTTTCAGATTCAAAACGACAAACAAGAAAACTTGTCATTTTTTTTCAAGAACAAGAAAAAAGTATTCCTGAAATATGAATACGAAGTTGCGAATTTCGGTGTTCAGCAAATTTCCTTACAAAACCAAGTTTTTGTTCCTGCGAGACTAAGGCTCTCCCAACCAGACGTGTGGTAAAAGTTTGTTCACGATCGCCTTCGCTAAATAACGCTTTGATTTTATTTAGTTACTCAATTAATATATCTCTAGATGCTAGATTTATCTGCCGCTCGAATCTTTGAATCTATACATACAACTTCTGTGCTTTTGCGAACTGCAATCCTGATTACTGAAGATTTCTGCCGAATACCTTGCAATTGAGGTCTTGTACAACTTGTCAGTAATCCACGAGCTTCTTCAGTTCTGCGGTGGGCTAACGCCCGGTTAAATCTCCTAGATCCAACACGGCCGCACACTCTGTAACTCTCTACCCTAGGCATCAACTCTCTCCCCTGTAATCTGAAACTCTTTACCCTTGGTTGAAACTTCCTACCCCATAGGCGGATTTCATTATTACGTCATTGTTTATATTTGCCTCATTAAGATAAACCAAACTTGAAAGTTTTAGCTCAATTACACTACCAAAGTGGCTTAATTTACAAAGATTCTATGACTGGTTGGCAAAAGAGTCCTAACTACATATCGGTACTGTAAACTTAAAAGCCTCTACCTCAAAGTCTGAAACTCTGTACCTTTTTATTGAACTCAATACCCTAACCTGAAACTCGTTACCCTAGCCTGGAACTTTTACCTTTATCTGAAACTTAGGCTGGAAGTATTTGTTTTGAAATTTAGAAATGTTTTGCCTTACTAATTTCCAATTTTCAATTCCCTTGTTGATAACATCACTCATATAAACCACGCGAGCTTGTAATCATGCATAGTTTGGTAATGGTTTTGAAATAAACCGAAATATTACTAGTGCTATATTTCTTGTGGATTTGTCTTACTCAAATCTTCAGTACTTTTCCAAATGTTTTTCGGAGTTGTTTTCTTAATATACTTCTTACATTTGTCGGCTGGAAATGGTTTAGGCTGGAAATCTCTACCTCAATTTGAATAATTTTCCGTATAGTATGAAAATATCTACCCTAGCATGGAAATCTCTACCCTTGGTAGAAAAGCTCTTCCATGTAGTCTGAAACTTTCTACCCTAGTCTGAAACTTTCTACCCAATAGTCTGAAACTCTCCACCCAATAGTCTGAAACTCTTTACCCAATAGTCTGAAACTCTTTACCCAATAGTCTGAAACTCTTTACCCAATAGTCTGAAACTCTCTACCCAATAGTCTGAAACTCTTTACCCAATAGTCTGAAACTCTCTACCCAATAGTCTGAAACTTTTTACCCAATAGTCTGAAACTCTTTACCAAATAGTCTGAAACTCTGGATGGTAAATTGTATTTTGAAAAATGCCAGTCTCTAAAATTGGTTTTTGTTTTTGCTTATGCTCGTCATTTACTTACTATACTTGATCAAATAAGTGGCCAATAAGTTCTGTGAAAGTTGT
>JANVCF010179180.1:0-11047 GCA_025388745.1 Hydrozoanthus gracilis
ATAAAAACTCATATACCAAAAACTTTCCTGGAATTTCCAGGGCTTCAAAAATTTTTCAAGGGTTTTATAGGATTTATAGGGATTCGACAATTTTTTAGGCTTTTCCAAGGCCAGTATGAACCCTGGAGAGGTAAAATCGGTTTGGTTTTGAATTCAATTTCAAAATGGAATGTCTCATGACAAGACACTTAACACTACACTGACTTTGAGGACTCCCTGAACAAAAGGGCGGATAACCTGTAATAGTACAAAACAGTCAACACCCAACTTCTCGCAACATAACACATACAAAATAAGTCATTTTGTAATGAGAAATTGGGAGTTGATCAAATAACATAAGCTTTAGAGATGGCATCAGAGCAAATTTCTCGACAGCTGTTTGCATAAAAAGTACAAATCCTAGTTTTGAGACTAACAGTTTTCTATAGAGCCAGCTAAAACAACTGATAGGGTGCCCAGCTATCGCAGAACATAACAACAACTGTTTCTGGTATCTGCACTCTAATTGGACAGTTACAAACTTAAGTAAGTTCAATAAAGCAAGACAATAAGCACTGAAATTGCTGACTAGTTATTTTTGGCTGAAAAATACGTTATTTCGAGTGACCATTTAAAAGGCTTAAAGGGAATCTCTCAAAGTCACAACAGTATTTGGCTAAAACGTTGTCTGTACCCTACTGTAGTGGTAAAATGAGTAAAAACATCTGCTCGAAAACTCAAAAAAAAAAATTGTCTTTTTTTCTCAACCGGTAGTGTTGCTCTGCTTTGATGACACATGTGACCTATTTCATAGACATGAGAACTTTGAAGGCCATGACTGCAGACTAAATCCGCCTTTCACAGCGTTTAAACAACCAACGGCCCTAATCAGATGAACCACGACAGAAAATAGTTGAAAGTGTTTTGCAAGTAAGTATTGCAGCACTGAATTCTCGTGTCTATGTCACTTCAGGTGATTTGACTTTCAATCGAGAATATCGACTTTTATCGTTGTTGTGGCAAACTGAATACCGCTAATACGGCAAGACTACTAATTTAAAAAGATCATTTTAACATTTTCCGCAGAACATTAGAAGCGCTTTCTAGATTCTCTTCAAGAACTTGGGAAGATAATAAGTCAACTGAAACATCTAAAATTACTGCATTTTCTTACTACAATTTCATTTTGATGACAAGGCAGAGGCACTGAAAATGACAAATTTTGACTTGATGAATGTGACTAGTAGCTGGATAAAATCAAAGGGTGCCAGGAAAAATAACGTGGTGCTAGCGCTGTGCCTTATTCTATAGAACTAGAATACTTTACAAAGTAACACAATATGTGTCATGTTTTGCACTGAAAAGTTTGAAGAGATATTTTTAAACATTGTTTCAACCTGCTTTCATTACCAGTCTCTATCTATTTTGTTTTGTGTATCCCTGTTGAACAAACACTTCAGGTGAAATGAAATCTGGGGTGCCGACCGTGGAGTACGCCTGTAACAAGATAGTAACCATTGTACTGTGTTAAACTTATGTAGTTACAAGAACACTCGTGTAACTGCGCATGTGTGCATGAAGTAAGGACGTGTTTCTGAGCTCTCTGCCAAAACCGATCTGAAAGTTTTCGATTGATTCGATTTATCAATACCACCAAATATAAATGCTTTACAAAAAAGTAATAACGAATTTGAGAAACAACTTGAGGAAGCAAGACGAGATCGGAAGAAACTTGAACAGATAATTTCTGACCAAGAATGTTCACGCGTCGTACGTGTTAATGGCGCGGCTTATTCTCTAAATGAAGAGGCTGAAAGAAGCCTAGAGTTTATTGGGCAGGAATACGACAACACCAAGCTGGAACTAGGGAGAATTGGAAAAACCCTCTAATATTGCAGGACAACTGGATGTGGTAGAGAAAACAGTCAAAGAACTCCAGGAATACAGCTACGCTCTCAATATCAAATTGCTAGCGACTGTATCCTTAATCGACATTGCGCATCGTGTCACGCTTCGTGATTCTACTCGTGGAGGCCCAAAACCAATTATGTGCAAGTTCACAAAACGGCTCGCAAGAAACAAAGTAGTGGCGGTGCGTGCAGAGGCTAGTAGAGTCTGTGCCAGAGATATTGGATTAAACCTTGAATTTTGGTTGGTGAATGTGAGGCTGGTTGACCACTTAACCCCCAGGATGCAGAAGTTGTTTGTGGATGCGAAAGCTTTCAAAGAAAGGCATCAGTATTCATTTTGCTGGGCCAAGAATTGGAAAATCCTTCTACAAAAAATCGGCCGACTCTCGTCCGTTAAAAGTCAGGAACGCCACGAGCGACACGAGCTAAGTCGCTGATAAATAATTGTATTTGTATTAATTCCTTGTGCTGTAGATCAAACAAAGCAGAACAAATCTTTATAACGAGATTTGTCTTACTTTGGCCAATACACTTCTGGCTGTCATGGTCAGTTTAACAACCCTATTTCTTTTTTGGCCCAACCAAGCAATAAGTATTTAGATCGATTACCCAGTCTACATGACATTGACATCTTTAATCTAAATCTTGATGCAAAATCTAGCTGAGACTCTGAATTTACCCCTTTTCAACCCATTCGCTGTAAATACTATTCTCCTTACAGTTTTCCCCAAATGTGGAGTAGCATAAATCGAAAATATTTCTCAAACTTATTTTCTTTAATACATAATAACGTACGAAGTCTCAAGCACAATCTTGAAATTTTTAAAATCACCTACTAAGCGACCTTAATTATCATTTCAATGTCATTGGCGTAACTGAAACCAGGATTAGAGATGCAAATTTTACTTTTAACCCTTCAATACCCAGGTATAGTTTTGAATTCGTACCAACACCTCTCTCGGCAGGAGGTGTTGGCATGTACATAGACACCAGATTCAAGTACAATGTAATCGAAAATAATTCAAATGAGGTGTTTCAAGCCCTTTGGATAGAGTTTCATTTTTCAAACAAAGCAAATATTATTTGTGGCGTTATATACAGACAACATAACTCTCCGGATCCCGAAAACTTTCAAAAATATTTTGATGAAATTATTGAAAAACTGAGTGCCTCTGGGAAACACATCTACATATTGGGTGATACTAACATAAATCTTCATTCTTCTTCTTGTAATTACGCTCAAAACGTTCTCTTTTCACTGCAGAGCTTTTGCCTGATCCCGACTATAGACAAGCCTACCCGCGTGCATAATAATTCCGTGTCACTAGTTGACAACATCTTTACAAACAAACTAGACGATGAAATCACAAGTGGCAATGTGATCTCTGATTTAAGCGATCACTTTACGCAATACTGTATCATGCGCTCATCTGGTCCAACAAAGATTAGCCATGAGAAACGCTCTATTCGAGACTATTCTCATTTTTCAGAAGACAACAGATGTTGATAGGCAGAATTTAGTTTCAGAAAAGGAACAAAATGTTGATAAACCGTTCTTCGCCTCTTATAACATGCTTAACAAAGTTGTTAATAGACACGCACTTTTAAATCAATCTCCAAACGCAAAATGAAGACATTGACAAAACCTTCGATAACAAAGGGGATTCGTAAATCTATTAGAATTAAAAACAAACAAAATGTTGTGTAAGTTAAACAGCTTTTGATGTTATCTGGGATGGAATTATAAATTCTGGGACCTTTATAACGAAGAGAAAATTGTCTAAGTTTTGTTTTAGTCTGAGGAAGATGAAATAAATGTTTTGATCTGGTATTGTTATTGTAAAACTGGTTGTTATAGACACAAAAATTGCAAAATTTAATTTGCAAAGATTTTCGACAAAGAGAACAAAAATTGAAATCTATGATCAATTGAGGCGGTTTATTAACGGTTAGTATTCTTTATGAATCTCAGTACGGCTTTCGAGAAAATCATTCAACGGAATATGCAATTTTAGATATCTTTGATAAAATCCAAAAAGATATGGACGGGGGCTTGTTTTCATGTGGCGTATTTATAGACTTGAAGAAAGCATCCGATACAGTCGATCACGATATCTTACTTCACTTCAAAATTGCACCATTATGGGATCCGAGGCATAATTTACGACTGGTTCCATTCATATTTATCTGAAAGGGCCCAATCAACTCAAATTGGTCTTCACATTTCGGTCTAAGAAGGAGAAACCCCTATCCGGCGTACCTCGGGGTTCGGTGCTCGGGCCTTTACTATTTCTGATCTATATAAATGACATTTACAATGCATCAAGTAAACTAGCATTTTATTTATTTGCTGATAGCACGAATTTGTAGTGTGGCGATAAAAGCTTGAAATCACTTGAGTCTGCTATAAACGTTGAACTAATAAATATATATGACTGGCTAATTGCTAACAAACTTTCTCTAAACATACAGAAAACAAATTTTGTAATCTTCCATCCCTACCAGAAGCGACTAGATTATGGGGTAGATTTAAAAATATTCGATAACCAAACAAATACATTTTTAAGTTTAGAACGAGAGGATTATGTTAAATGCTTAGGGGTATTGATTGATGGAAATCTTAGCTGGAAATATCATATCTGCCACGTTGCATCCAAAGTGAGCCGGAACATTGGTATAATAACCAGATTAAGACACTTCACCCTCTGCAACGCTTCATAACATATATATAGATCTTTAATTTCCCCACATCTTTCTTACGGTTTCTTGCGTTTTGTTTATATTCTATTCTTTTACACCACATTACTTCACTTTATTTCATTGAATTTGCCGCCGAATTTGTGGCCAGAACCGTGATAAGCCTGATAAAGTCCCAGTTTTAACTTTGTTTTTTTTAAATCAATTTTGTTTTCTTTGGTCTTGCCTTGTTTTATTTGAATTTATTTTGTTTTACTCTAGTTTATTTTACATTCGAATTCTAATTCGATTACGTTCATATTCAGCAGCGTCCATTCGCGAAGACCTATCACAACAACCAGCCTTTTGTTGTGACTTTTCTAGCCGATCAGCCAAAGGCGAAGAATTACGATTGTCAGATCGAATTTCCCCGAAGGCAATTAATAGCCCCGTACGATATAGTGTTGTCGCACGTGGGAGCATCCCTCTCCTAAAGATACCAGATGCTTAGTTCCATCTGCACGGCAAACCACCAAGTATTGCTGTGTAAAGCGTAAATGCATCAAGACACGTTTTCCATACTTCCGTTGACTGTTTCTTGACAATCCTTCCGAAGTCAGAGATCGCTTGCGACGATCCCACCTCAACCAACTACAAGTGGAACTCGGCGACGAGGAGTAATGGCACGCGATAAGCGCACTTGTAAAAGAAGGTTGTGCGGCCTTGAGTCAAAAAGTGAGTAGGCCAAAACAATGCTACAAATCAGAGAAACTTGTTTGTTCGATTAACGTCAGTTCATGATTCAGATACAGTAGTATCATTAGATAATCGTATTCTCCATAAACTGAAAAAATGGTATATAAATATTAATTTGTTTTAGTTCAAACCTTAGGGGACGCCAATGGCCTCGTTGCCTAGGTAAAGTTCTTTCCTCTCTGGCTCAAAATTACGAGGCAGTGCGCTCACGGCCAAAATATGGTTCTGCCCACCTTTGGGTTGGTAAAAGCCAGTGGCCTCATGGTTAGAATAAAGTTCTATCCCCTATGGGTCAGTACAAACCATTGGCCCCATTGCCTGAATACAGTTCTACCCCTATGGGTCAATACAAGCAAGGTGCCCCATGGTCTAAATATAGTTCTTCCCCCTTATGGGTCGGTACAAACCACTGGCCCCATTGCCTGCATGAATACAGTGCTACCTCCTATGGGTAAATACAAGAAAGTGATCTCATGGCCTGAATACAGCTACTCCCCCTAGGGTCAATACAAGACAGGTGCCTCGTGGTATGAAAACAGTTCTTCTACTTCACGGTCAATACGAGCCAGTAGCCTAACGGCCTGATTACAATTGTACCCCCTATGGGTCAATACAAGCCAATGGGCTCGTGGCCTGAACACAGTTCCTCCCCCTATGGCTTGATAGAAACCAGGCGCCTCATGTTTTGAATACAGTTCTTCTACTTAAGGGTCAATACGATCCAGTGGCCTAACAGCCTGATTACATTTCTACCTTCTATGGGTAACTAAAAGCCAGTGTCCTTCTGGTCTTAATACATTTCTACCCCCTAATGGTCAATACAAATCAGTGGTTTCATTGTCTGAATACAGTTCTTCTCTTTAAGGGTAAATGCGAGCCAGTGCCCTCACGGTCTGAAAACTGTTATTCCCCCTATAGGTTAAAACAAGCCAGTGGCCCCATTGCTTGAATACTGAACACAGTTCTTCGCCCTATTGGTCAATACAAGCAAGTGGCTTCATTCCCTGAATACAATGCTTCCACCTATGGGTCAATACAAGCCAGTGGAAATACACTTCTTCCCCCTATGGGTCAGTAGAAGGCGGTGGTCTCATGGCCTGAATACAGTTCTTCCCCCTATGGTTCAATACAAACCATTGGCCTCATTGCCTAAATACATTTCTACCCGCTATAGGTCAGTACAAGCCAGTGGCCTCATTGTCTGGATACAGATTTTTCAACAATGGGTCAATACCAGCCAGCGGCCTCATTGCCTGAATACAATTCTATCCCCTGTGTGTCAATACCAGCCAATGGCCTCGTTGCCTGAATAAAATTCTTTCCCCCATTGGTCAATATGAGCCAGTGCCCTCACGGCCTAAATACAGTTCTACCCACTATAGGTTAGTAGAAGCGAGTGGCCTCATTGCCTGAAAACAGTTCTTTCCCCTATTGGTCAATACAAGCCAGTGGCTTCATGGCCCAAATGCAATTTTACCCCCTACTGTTCAATACAAGGCAGTGGCCTCATGGCCTGAATACAATTCTTCCCCCTATGGCTCAGAAGAAGCCAGGTGCCTCATGGCCTGAATACAGTTCTTCTACTCAAGGGTCAAACGAGCCAGTGGCCTCGTGGACAGAATACAATTCTACCCGCTATAGGTCAATACAAGCCAGTGGCCTCATTGTCTGGATACAGATTTTTCAACAATGGGTCAATACCAGCCAGCGGCCTCATTGCCTGAATACAATTCTATCCCCTGTGTGTCAATACCAGCCAATGGCCTCGTTGCCTGAATAAAATTCTTTCCCCTATTGGTCAATATGAGCCAGTGCCCTCACGGCCTCAATACAGTTCTACCGACTATGGGTCAGTAGAAGACGGTGGCCTCATGGCCTCAATACAATTCTTCTCCCTATGGGTTAATACAAGCCAAGGGTCTCATAGCCTCAATACAGTTCTACCCACTATGGGTCAGTAGAAGCCGGTGGCCTCATGGCCTCAATACAGTTCTTCTCCCTAAAAGTCAAAATAAGCTGGTGGCCTCATGGCCTGTATACAGTTCTTTCTCCTCTGGGTCAATAAAAGCCAGTGGTCTCATGGCCCGAATACAGGCCTTTCCCATAAGGGTCAATACAAGCTAGTGGCCTCATGGCCTGAATACTGTTCTTCCCCTTATAGGTCAAAACAAGCTTATGGCCTCATGGCCTGAATACAGTTCTTCCGCCTATAGTTCAATAAAAACAAGTGGTCTCAGGGCCTGAATAATGTTCTTCCCCCTATGGGTCAATACAAGCCAGTGGCCTCATGGGCTGAATGCAGATCTTCCTCCTATTAGTCAATACAAACCAGTGGCCCCATTGTCTGAATACTGTTGTTCCCCTTATAGGTCAATACAAACCAGTGGCCAAATGGCCTGAATACAGTTGTACCCCCTTTAGGTCGATACAAACCGGTGGCCAAATGGCCTGAATACAGTTGTACCCCCTTTAGATCGATACAAACCGGTGGCCAAATGGCCTGAATACAGTTGTACCCCCTTTAGGTCAATACAAACCGGTGGCCAAATGGCCTGAATACAGTTGTACCCCCTTTAGGTCGATACAAACCGGTGGCCAAATGGCCTGAATACAGTTGTACCCCCTTTAGCTCGATACAAACCGGTGGCCAAATGGCCTGAATACAGTTGTACCCCCTTTAGGTCAATACAAGCCCGTGGCCTCATGTTCTGAATACAGTTCTTCTACTTAAGGGTCAATACGATCCAGTGGCCTAACGACCTGATTACAGTTCTAACTCCTATGAGTAACTTAAAGCCAGTGTCCCTCTGACCTGAATACAGTTCTACCCCCTAATGCTCAATACAAGTCAGTGGTTTCATGGTCTGAATACATTTCTACCCCCTATGGGTCAATACAAGTCAGTGGTTCCATGACCTGAATACAGTTCTTCTCTTTAAGGGTCAATGCGAGCCAGTGCCCTCACGGTCTGAACACTGTTATTCTCCCTATAGGTTAAAAGAAGCCAGTGGCCCCATTGCTTGACTTCTGAATACAGTTCTTTGCCCCAATACAAGCCAGTGCCTTCATGGACAGATTACAGTTCTTCCCCCTATGGTTCAATACAAACCATTGGCCTTATTGCCTGAATACATTTCTACCCCCTCTTGATCAGTACAAGCGAGTGGCCTCGTGGACAGAATACAGTTCTACCCCAAATGGGTCAGTACAAGCAAGTGGCTGGCATTTGGCCATCTTAGTAGGAATGGGGATTCGCACTTGTTTACGAAAACTGCCAGCTGGGCAGGGCATTTACCAGATAATTTCAAATGCCCGGCGTTTTCCCGGGGGGGATGCTCGCGGCTGGAATTGGCACGCACATAGCGCTCGAAACCTCAGCTTTTCCTATCTTCTCACGGGGACGATAATTTATTCATTTCAAAATGCTGCAAGTTTATATGCACTCGCCGACGCATTCAATAGTTTTTATAAATCATATACCTACGATTAGCCAAAAATAGTTGTCTTTTGCATTTCTTGTCTACCACATGTGACTGAGATTTAGAACAACCATTTTTCTTACATCAGATTATCTAATTTATTGATAAGCTGTAACATAAGAACTCCTTATTGGCAGAATAAGTTAGTTTAAGTACTACTGTGGATTAGAATTTCGCTTAGGTAGCGAGAGTATCTTGTTTTTAATATCAACTGTGTAAGAAAACATGAGACTACTGGAACGTGTGAAACGGAACATACACCACAATGGGCGTTCGAGTTCGTGCTTGGCTTGAACTTGAAAATATTCGAGGGTACTTCGCATCCAACGGAACATTATCGGGTAGTTTATTAAGCAATGTCCCTACGAAGCTGAAAAACCTTGATTGTGTAAGGAATTCAATTCCGTCCCCCTCTTCCACGAGAGCTGTGAACAGTTTGCGAGCGCCATTGCGTGACTGGCAGCGACTGAGCACGCAGTAACAATGAAATTAAAAAAAGAGCATTGTGTGTCCCTTGAAATATCACTGAAACATTGATTAACATTTCCTTGAAAAAATCTCCAACTTTATGCAAATCGACCCAAAACCTTCGGCGAAAAGCTAGTGGCGGTCCCCAGCTGTTTTAATAATGGGGCCACCCAACAAGTGGCAAGCAAAATACTGCCGCAGGTCATAAGCACTTTGGGCTCAAAACCATCTTTACTACGCGACACTCAAATTATGATTAGGATACTGCAAGCAATAAATATTGATTATTTTTGTCATTATTTTTCTTATTATTATTATTACTATTCTTATTGTTATTGTTATTACTGTGTATTTATTCTGTTCATAAGATTTTGGAATGTTATTACTTCAGTTAACCAAATTCAGGGAAAGAAACTGGTTTAGGAGAATACGTACCCTTCAAATGATAGTTTTAATTCTTTGGTTGTCTAAAACAAGAAGCCTCCTCTCGGAACATACTGTAAAAGGGAATATAATCGATATAAACACTTTTGAAAATGCTGAGTTGTTGCGGTGAACCGCGTGCATTTCGATAGATCTACAAAAGTCCTGGGCCTGAGGGAAATACAGTGCATGTGTGGGAGTTATTTGCAAAACTTCTCTTTGACACATTTTTGGGAAATTTTCGTACGCGGTTAATTGGTTTCTTGAGCTGGTTATACCATTTTTTCGATTTACCTTCATGATAATACTCGCAACAAGTGTTTTGACATAAATTATGAGTCATGAAGTGCAGGCCAAAATCTTGGCTCCATAAACATTCAAGAATAAGCATTGATGGAGCAGCTCAAAACGCGGGTCATGAAACTGGTTTCCTTATTAGCTTGAGGGAAACAGGAAAAAATTCGTGTTTAAAAAATCAGCATGATAAAAACTGATCAGGATTGAATAGTGTCTTACCGAATATCTGCTTCAAGTTTCATTTACCCTTTAATCTAGATGTTGTTTTTTTCAGATTTTTTGTCTGCTCACTTGCATTTAGCGAAAGTTACTGTGGGCTGTTTCTATTCTTCTTCATCTTTTTCATTCTTTCTTTTTTTGTCATTATTGCTGTGAATATAAAAAAATCAGCATGATAAAAACTGATCAGGATTGAATAGTGTCTTACCGAATATCTGCTTCAAGTTTCATTTACCCTTTAATCTAGATGTTGTTTTTTCAGATTTTTTGTCTGCTCGCTTGCATTTAACGAAAGTTACTATGGGCTGTTTCTATTCTTCTTCATCTTTTTCATTCTTTCTTTTTTGTCATTATTGCTGTTAATATTGTTATTGTTATTACTATTGTTTTTATTAGGTTATTGTTATTTTTATTGTTTTTTTTGTTATATATCAAATTGAACATGCGTTACAACTGAAGGGTCTTGTTGTGTAATATTAAAGTCACGCATTTTACACGTGACACAATGAAGTGAACTTTGAGCTGTTTATTCCATTAACGCGACACGAGGTCGTACTGAAGCGAATTGGGAAGGTTTCAAAACAAAACTTCTTGTGAATTATAGAATTTTATATGTGAACAGAGTAGACTCCATGTATAGTTGGGCTTTAGATTAAAAGATTTACATTCCTGAAGAAATAAGTCTGTAACTGAAATTTAATTTAAAACAAAACGAAAAACACTTCAGGTCTAATGCAAATACAAATATTGTAAAAAAAATAATTCCCCAGCGGGTTTTGAAGGGATAATGTAGGGAGATTTTAGAACTTGATCAAAATTAGTCTGGTTTTGGTGCAATAA
>JANVCF010179291.1:0-11041 GCA_025388745.1 Hydrozoanthus gracilis
AACTCGGCGCTACGCGCCTCTTTGGCTATTTACCATCTCATATCCAACGCGCGCTCTTGGAATAATTGTTAAATAATAGTAACAGCAATTTTATTCAAAGTGGGTAACACTTTACAGTTTAAACTGGTAAACTTACGGCCCTCCTCTAGAATATGGTATAATGTTAGTTACAAGCAAACTGAAAAAATAATTATCATATATTTATATAGCCACATAATAACCCTCTATACCGCTTGCAACGAATAAATATGGTAATAAGTACTGTAAAATTATGTTATTATGGTATAATGAGAATTACATGCAAACTGATAAAAGTTAATATAGCCATATTATAACCCCCATACCGCTTATAACAAATCAATATGGTGATAAGTACTGTAAAATTGTTTTTTTAAAATTAAGACGTAAAAGTTAACAGCTATTTGAAACAATGAATGAAATCAGAAAAAAACTTGACAAAAATGCATCATTAAAAAGGTCGGACATTGTAAAAAGCTTTTAAACGGGAGAACTATCTAGATATGCGTAGCTCTTCTTAATGTAAGTCCTATAATAAGTTTAACGCTAGCTATATATATGGTGGAAGAGAGTTCCAAACTGTTTGTGGCTGAAATATTTAATCTTCCGTTTGAACACCTCTAAGTAACAGGCTTGGTGAAACCCAATCTCATGGGATGTGTTTTCCCAAACCTGGTGAGATTTTAGCCAACTTGGATCCGGACCCTGGTGGGACAGGGTACTCTTATATAGTTTGGGTAGGGGTATCCTGCTGGGTTCGTCAAAATCCTACTCTTTACAAGAGTTAATTTTGCAAATTTTGTGGCCTTATACTAGAGTATCCCTATAAAACCCCGGCCGGGTATAAAACGCTTAATTGTTCTTGATTTCATGATCAATATTTTGTAATAACAGTTTTTGTCAGCTTAGCGATCCCGTTTAGCGGGACCCTTATCTAAACCTATTTCCTACGTATGGCATCGACACTCTCGGCAAAAACCTCTAGCATTAACGTGGAATGTTGCCACAGATGGGTCAAGTTGTTTAAAGATTAATTAGGTTAGCTGTTAACAATACCTATTGGTACCCCGGATCAGGGCTAATATTAATCTTCTTTTGAAAAACTGCGCCCTGTTGAGTTAACCAAGCTTTAAAAACAACCAATACACAGAACGAATTATTAACAGAGTGGTTCTAAAGTGGTGTTTGTTACTCCGTCAGAAGGTTTAATCAAAACCGTTACTCAAAAACAGTGATAAATGTTATACATAATATTTCGATATTTTATATGCTTTTTGATTTGAAATGCTATGAACCTCGCCGATTTTATTTCGTTATTTATAAATGAAAAAAAGACTTTACATACAAAAACGTATTTTATTTTTCACAGTTTATAGTGCAGCGTTCTAGCTGAAAAGTGTGTTTCTATTTACAAAACATTACAAGAAGTACATTCCACTAACGTTACGGGTAGCAGAACTTGATTCTGTAAATGAGTTGAACCAAGGAGTAACAGTAGACCGTATGGTGAGATCGTCCGGGTTAGTGTAGTCCTGAGAAGGACTGTTGTCGGTGTCAGTGACTGACGTTTCGGCAACCTGTGCAGAAGTTCTCATATCCGGACGATCTAACCATACATCATTCACAGAAAAATGAAGAGTCTTAAGAGAGTACTAAGTTCTTCCGAGTATTTGTTGCGTGCACTGTTACAAAAAATCTCCAAGTTTACTTGTATGTACATAATATATGAAACTGCTTCTTTGCTCGGGATGCAGCCTGTTTTGTACGAGTCCATCAGTTTTATCTGCAAAAGAAGAAACCACTGCTACTTATATCAAACTCAATACTTTTGAAGCAAATAAACGAACATTTTATAACCAAAGTTAACACTGTTAATAACGACTTGGAAGCGCGGTTCAGGCACTGTGTAAAAATGGACCAACCTGACTTATTTCCACCATGATTTAAACACTTATTCAGTCTAATGACATTCAAAGTAATGTAGCTCTTACTAATAGCGGAGCAATAACGCACCAACGCCAAAAGAGGGATATGCACGCAAACTCCACGTACGCACGCAATCGTACACTCAAATTAACGCGAGTTCACACACGCACAAACACCTATGCAAGTACTCATTCACGCACACGCACGCGCTCACCCACGAGCACGAACTGAAACAGCCCTTACATAGTCAAAAACAAGCTTCATGTATTTCTATCATTTTAGGTTTTTTTATCATTAGTTGTGGTGTTTCTTTACGGGGCGTTCAGCAACGTACATGTTCCGCTATAACACAACAGAAACACCCATACAAACCATATGACTGTCATAGTTTCTCCCTGTGCTCTATTTTCTTGCTTTTGTTCGTCTGTAGCTTCTTTCATTTCTGCAGCAAGTTCTGATAAGCTGGACTTCAAACCTTAAACAAAGCAAATAGACCGATTATTCACAGATGCATTTCTTAAAGACTATACTACCCCAATCAGCAAATCTTTTGTCAAAGTTGTGACTGCAAGCAAGTTCGTTTGGGTCTCTTTACCTCTTTGAAAAAGAAAAACACTTTGCTCGCTTATTTTTCAATTTCCTACAGGCCGTAAGAAAAACATCCCAAAACACAAATTGAAACCAGAACATTCTACAGAAAATTATGGAAACAGAAAAAGGGTTTTAACTTAATATAGGATAAAAAATTCAACTGCTGTTATAAGAATACGTCAGGTCAAGCATACAGTAGCTGATGCCTTGGTTTGACGAACAAATATAACTGGCTCATTAAAGTTTCCCCCACCCAACTGAACTCGCGACTCTAACTTTTTAATTGTATATAACAAACGAATCCCTTTGGTTTCTGTCTATTGTGCCTATGCGTTGCGTGTGCGTGTGTTGGCTGCCCAACCTTTGTCTTCTTTTACAACAAGTTGTCTGCAAAAGTGCAAATTTACAAACCCAGCACAAATCTTTTAACCTCAAACCGCTACACTGACACCAGACACTTAGAAAAAGGTAAAGTGATGCATTTAGATAGCGCCTTTTCCCTATGGATATGCTCAAAGGCGCTTTAAAAAGATAAGTTTCTCCCAGCGAACCGATAGCATATATGGGAAACTGGCAGCCGCTTCGAACCGGCCAATGTTACCGACCCGAAAGGATGGAAAGCTGAATGTACTTTAGCGGGAAAGAAGGTCGGCCCAGATATTCAACCCTCGACCAGGCCGGGATCGAGCCGGGGACCTCGGGATTGGGAGGCAGAGATCTTACCACTGCGCCAACCTTTCCGCTTTGTGACCGTTGCTTAAAAAGAAGAATTTTTCTTCATTACTTACCGTTTTCCTTCAACTTTTTGTCAACAATCTGCTTGTTTTCGTTATCAACCACTTTGCTAAGTGACCTTTTCAATTCCGATTCTATAATTGCAAACAAGACAAAGTATATATAAGTCCAAAGAGTTCTTAGAAATTCGATTCTCATATCACTTTTAAATTCATTAATCTCCAGCGGTAATCCAAAGCAAATTAACTCAAATAAATTTAGGAAACACTTTTTTCCCTCTGCCATAGCAATAGCCCAACAACCAAAAAAAGTTGTTTTACAAAAAGAAAAAAAAAGGTGTGCTATCATACAGATGCTAGGAACCTGAAGCCATGTCGACGACGACGGCTTGCAAAAGCACACTTTTTGCCTACCCTTTTCCATCATGTATGGCTAAGTTTGTGTTTTTTGTCCAAGTTAAGTTTCTTGAAGAGGAAAATATGGGCCGGGTGCTTCTTTAAAAGTAAACAAAAGTAAAACAAGGAAGGACTAACATAATATTTCCTTAATCTTAACCTTTTTTTTTTGTGAAGAATTATTTTCTGTTCACTTAGCGTAACTAGGCCGGTAAATAGAGAGGGCAAACAAGCCAGACGTAGGCAGAAAAAGGCAAGCCGGAAAAGTGTTTCAAGGCATCGTCGCCGAGTTCGCCGTCCTCTTGCCTTAAGCATTTTGGGTGATGGTCTAAAAACGTTTTAGTAAACAAAGCTAACTGATAAAGGATAGATGGAATGGGTTCAACTTGTTCTCGAACACTACGTATATACTCCTAGCAGCACTTTTTCAAATGCAACGTGATTTGATCCGTTTTTACACCTTGAACGTGTGACGTCAAATCCATTTTCTATTCTTTCATAGATAATAGATTTGAACCAATCAGAGCGCGCGTTACATCAGGATTATTTTCCAATGGCTAATAAAGAAAAATGTGTTTGATCCTTTCCACCCCTCCCCCACCCCCTTCCCTCCACCCTTTACACTTGCCAATTCCAGGGAACGTGTTATACTTTATTTGATCGTGTCGTATGATGTTTTTTGTGTCAAAGATGCGTAAATTTGAGACAGACAGACTGACAGAAAAGCAGGCAGATGGATGGATAGATCATTGGGTGGAAAAATGAACAGAAAGACAGAAAGATAGATGGGTAAAAGGGTAGCTGGACGGATGGATAGATAGATAAATGAATAAATATACAAGCAAACAAGCAGACAGACAAACAAATGGACGGATAGATTGATTGATGGATGGACGGATGGATGAATAGACAGACGAACAGACAGAAAGATGGATGGGTGGATGGAAGGATGGCAAACGGACGGATGGACGGACAAGGTACTTACGTGTTTCTACATGGTAACTTGGGTCTGTTTGGTACTTGTATTCATACATTCCTAAGTAAAGAAGTAAAGCAAACTGCATTAATCGATCACATCAGACACTGCCAAACGCTAGGCGATAGTGTCTCACCAGACATTATTGGATCTAGTTCGTCATATCAGGGAGGTGCGAGTGCGCACCTCCCTGGTCATATCTTCCTTCACGACAAAAAATTGTGTCCAATATTTGTCAGGAACTGCCACACACAGCTGATTAATCTTCGCAGACAAAACATCGGAGCCCTTCAGAGAAAAAATGTCAAAAGTACGGCGGCCTTTGCACAAGGGAGGGTCCTTTGGTCTTAGCGAATGTGGTTGACAATAAACCTACCATCGTCAGCGGGGGGACCCCCAGCAGAGTAAAATTTCTTTGCCGGCGTCATAACAGGGAGATTAGGAGGAGGAGACTCGGGGTGATAAAATTGGCTGCTTTCTCCAGCGACTGTTGATGGCCGTTCTGAAAGGTATATAACAGTGTAAGATTCATTCATTGTTACGTTTGCAAAATTGATAGAACTGGTGCATTTTCAAATCTAAAACCCTTTTTTCCAAATAATGTTGTATGGTGCTAAAGACGGATTAACTACCGCTGTTTTATGATTAAATGCTTTACACTTTTCTGTCGTAGAATTCTGGAACGCTTGCTTATTACAGCAAGTTATCTAAAAACCTTATATTAGCAGAAAATAAAGTTTGTGCAACTTTCTATAAAAAGCAATAAACTAAAAATAATTGACTCGAAAGTGTGGAGTTCAACTCGAGTTAGTGTTTAACTACCGAACATCTTATTTTTTATTCTTAATATCAAAGAACCGCCAGTCAAACGACGTTATCGTCCTTAACTAACAATTTATTTAGTAAACACGTGCAAAGCAATGTAGTTGTTGGAAATATATATACATGCTTATTCAATTGTGTCGGTCAGCCAGTTACATTTTTTGACCATTTGTTTTGAAATTAAAATTTTTATGCTGGTATACTTCCGAAAAAAGTACTTGATATACTTGCAAAAAAAATGTTAACAGTAACGTTTGAATGGCTAATAAAGAAGAATGTGTTTTGGCAATTAAATTGCGCATGTAGTAACTAAACTATTCTCCAAACTGTCATCAGCGAATGCGAATTGAGACAAATGTTTAGGCTTAGTTTGTTTCATGTCTCAAAGGAATTTGAAAAGAAAAGGATTGTTTCCACTTCACCAGGTAAAACTCGCATTTACTGTTACTTTTGTAAAATAACTATTCCCAAACAACACTTACTTTTTAAAACACTTACTTACTTATTTACTTACTCACTTACTTATTTCTTTATTTACTTACTTAGTTACTTAGTTACTTACTCACTTACCTACTTGCGTGCTTGCTTACTTACTTACATACATACATACTTGCTCATTCACTCTCAGTCACTAACTCACTCGCTCACTCATTTACTTATCTACTTGGATAGCTCACATTGATGATCCGATACCTTACCAATTGATTACACTGTGGGCTTTCTCTGCTATTCGCTACATATTATGTTGGTTTTAACTTGAAAGTAAGACCTGGGGAGACACTCAATGACTCAAAACGAGGCTCTCTTAGATGCGGTAAATAAGTTGATTTTAAATGAAAGTTTGTTTGAACAGGAAAGAGACCTTGGATTCTTTTTAAAATCCTCTTATTTTTATTCTCTCCAAGGGTAATTACTAATCTGTTTAGTTATAGGTAATTGAAAGAAGCAAGAAACTCTATTTGGAGTCAAAGAAGTCTGATAGGGCATAAATTTAAGATAGCCAGGTTGTGCATATAGTTATGTGGAAACTAAATGGTTAATGAAGACGACTATCGAGGACATACCCCCAAATTCTTGTACCGACTTCAATTTCTTCAAAAAGTGTAATGATTAGTAGGAATGGACGCTGCTTCGATTCTGCACAGTATTTTTCAATTGATTTCGTATACATAACTGATTATTCCACGAACGCGCGTTGGATATGAGGTGCTAGTAGGTAGCCGACGAGGCGCGAAGCGAGACTCTTTCATGCACCTCAGTCATATCCAACAAGCGGGAGTGGAACAATTTACTATTTCTATTTAATAATCAAAAAATTGAAAAGCTCGGTGCAAAAACGGCGTTAAGTGACGATTTAAGGTCAAAAAATAGATTTTGTGTTTTGATTTCAGAGAGCTGTTGTTACATTATATAAAGAGCATTTCTACATCATCCGGCGAACCGGCTTGACTGCCATGCCAACACAGTAGTTTAGCGACCATGTTTAATCCAATGTCTGTTGATTTAAGGAAGGCTGCAGAGGGCTGGTTTGAACAGTCAGAAAATATACTTGTCGTGATTCGTTTTCTGCCCTATAGCTAAAGACTTAGCCTCTTTGTTAATAAACACCATTTTTGTTATAAACACTGCTTTGTCCTTCCATGCAACAATGGCTTAATTTGCCATCAACTGTCAGAACTAGAAGAGTTGTAAAGTCTGAAGGAGTTAATAATAATGATAATAATTAGCATTTATAAAGCGCTTTTCCATAGGTACATGCTCAAAGCGCTTAACAATAGTTTACAGTTGACTCTGATGTTGAGGGTCTTAGACAGTCCTCTCTACACGGCTCACAACTATTTTCCTAAGAGTTGCCTTCAGTTAGTAGAAGAAACACGTTCGCGTTAACATGTGAAGTTTATCTCTCCGTGGGAAAAAAAATTACTCGTTCGCAACGCTCACTGGTAAAATCTCTTTTTTTTTTTTTCTACACGAAAATAAAATTCCTATGTCCGCGTAGTGTAGTATCCTCTCTATCATAATTAATCCTTTGGTTAGTGTTTATTGGCCTTTAATTGAACGATTAACCAGACTCTTATAATTATTTGGAGACTGAGTTAATCCAGAGTTTCATTCAGTTGTCAGTTTTAGGAATACGTACATTCGCATGTTAGGAAGAAGTCAAAACAATGGTATTTTTAAGGAACCCAATTTTGTCTGGGGAGGTGGTGGGTGGCGGTACATACCCCCCTACCCCACTCCTCCCCACTTTTTCAGAGCTCAACTTCTCAAAACCTGATTAAGGGGTATTGGTTTTTATTGTATTATGGACTCCTCTCTCCGCAAGGAAGGCGTAGCACTTTATCAATATATGTTTCATTAAACTTGATATTTGTTCCTAAAATTCAGCACTTCTGAAAAAAGGTGGTGGGTTGCGGCACATAATACCCCATCCCCTAAACTGGGTTCCTAGGAAGTACCATTGTTTTGACCTTTTCCCTTATGTGAATAAGTGCTTATATCTAAAAATATTCAAAAACACCGTTTACATTTTAAGAATGAAAACTAAAAAGGGGAGGTTTTTTAAACTAAGGCAAACGCTTCTTTGAATAAAAATGTTTTAAGCTTTGTTTTAAAATTGGTCAGGCAGGTGGTGTTTTGAATGTGAGCAGGAAGCTCGTTCTAAAGTTAAGGCGCAGCGATGGAAAATGCGCCATTGCGGCACTTCGTGTCGCTCTTGATAAAGTCGTTGGAACCTCAAGTTGTTAAAGAGCTTGAGATCTGAGGCCAGGGCGTTTTGTATTTCTCCGGCAGATTAGTTCGGATAGGTAGTTAGGGCCATTTCCATGGATGCATTTGAAACCAGTGGTGAGAAGTTTGAGCTTAATTCGGGCTTGGGTGGGCAGCCAATGAAGATTTTTTAGGTGGGGTGTGATTTGGCAGAACTTTGGAACCATGGAGAAGAGAGTTGCAGTAGTCGAGACGTGATGTGACTAGGACGCGGACGAATAGTTTACTGGCTTCAGTGGTTAGGTAGCGGCGGATCTTTGAGATATTTCGGAGATGGTACATACAGGTTTTGAAAACTTTGATTATGTGACTGTCGAGTTTCATGTGTTTGTCTATAACGACTCCTGAATGGTTATAGCTTCCTCAGTGCTTATTCTAAATTCGTCGCTATCAAGGGCTAGGGGGAGATTCAGTTTTGACAGCTGTTGATGAGAACCAATAGCGCAAATGTCTGTTTTACTAGTGTTGAACTTGAGCATATTCAGTGAGAGCCAGTCTTTGATATCAGTAACAGCAGCGTGAATAGAGTCAAGGGCAAGGTCACCATTTTGATGGTCAAAGGCTATATAAAGCTGGGTGTCGTCTGCATACAGGTGGAAGTCTAGTCTGTGTCTTCTGATAATATCACCTAAAGGTGAAATGTAGGCAAGGAACAGGAGTGGGCCCAGGACACTCCCTTGAAGAACTCTACATTTTATTTGTACTGGGTCTGATTAGGAGCCGTTTATAGAAACACGTTGACACCTGTTTGAAAGATAGTCTTTAAACCAGTTCAGTGCCGTTCCAGAGATTTTAAAACGTGTATGTAGGCGATGTAGTAGTAAGGTGACCAACCGTGTCGAACGCAGCTGATAGGTCAAGTAGTACAAGAACCGTGACTTTTAGTTGATCGATGGCAAGAAGAACACTCGTAGGAGGGCAGTCTCCGTACTATGGTTTGCTTTATAAGCTGACTGGAAGAGCTCAGTAAGGCTGTTTTCTACTAGGTGATTTGTAAACTGCCTACTAGGTGATTTGTAACCGCCACAACTTTCTCACAGAGCCTGGATATAGTTGACAGATTTGAGATGGGACGGTAGTTATCTTTAGGTAGGACATTTTTCCTGCTTTTTAATTTTGGCAGAACAACTGCGTCCTTCCATTCCTTTGGAACAGTGCCAGTCGATAGTGAGAAATTGACCAGGTTGGTTATAGTGGGGGCCAGTAGATCAGTAAGCTGTTTCAGTAGACGAGTGGGTATCGGATCTAGTGCGCAGATTTTGGATGGAGCCGAGACATCGACGTTCTAAGTGACGGCGGTTCTGCTTGGCTGCAGCAATATCACTGGAATACCAAGGCGATAGTGATCTCTGTGGGCCTTGTACTGTAATTTCGGGCGCATGGTTGTCAAGTATACGGGACAGTGTGGATTGATACTGGCGTGCAAAATCCTGAATGTTTTCCATGGGAGATGTTAAGAGTAAACTCGACTCGAGAGCTGATCAATTCATTTTATTTTTCTGCAAGTGCGGACGATTCGAGAACGTTTTGGTTTATTTAGGTTCAGAAAAAACAGAGTAGTTGAATGGGAAGACATCATGTAGCGGGCTAGCGGAGAGCAAGACAATAAATCGCAGTCCTCACAGGTAATAACCAAGTCAAGAGTAAGACTAGCAGCATGAGTAGGGACATTGACATGTTGTGTAAGTCCGAACGATTCTAGAATTGACAAGAACTTGGCTGCTACACAATCCTCGGGTTTGTCTACGTGTATATTGAAATCGTCGGTTATATTAGTATTCGACCAGGCTTCATAGAGAAAGTCGCAAACAGTTCTACTACAGTCATCGTAGAAAACAGTGATCGGGACAGTGTTCTTGTTTGATCTGGAAGGTCGATAAATGACGGTTAAATATACTGACTTGGAACAGTATGGGTGTAGAATATTTGTAGTTAAGTGTTCAAATGATTGAAAAGAGTTTCCAAAACAAGTTCTTCTGACGAACGTTCGCGTTTTCAGCATTAAGGTAAATAAATTTTTGGCTTAGAGCAAAATCGCTGCAAAAGCGCCTTAACCCTTTGGTGACGGACCCATTAAAAATCGTTAAAGTGGGTATCACGTCAAACTTCATTTTAACAGGATAGAACGGCCTGGTATTGTTACTTGTTTCTAGCATAAAATAAAGAAAGAAAGACTTCGCTGTCCTAGTTATTTTCCCTTTCAAAAACACAAAAAACGCGACTTTTTTAATCCTTGGCCGCGTACGTGGGGGCTGGGTACTAATAGGCCTGTGACGTCAAGTAAGTTAGTGAACACAAGTGCGGCGCTGTCAAGTGGTTTTTTCAAAGTAATGCTGGTCAAATCCTTGTTGGTGGATGTAAAATGTGTATAATGCAGAATAAGGCATTTATACATATGCACTACATACCATCTATAGTAGTGAAAACCAGAAGGGACGGTGCAGGCGAAAAGTTTGGGCCGATTTCGTCAAATCAAGCCAAAAAAAACATAAATGGATTGATTCGCGGCGTTCACGTGTGTGTTTGCTCGCAATGGCCGACAATTATTTCTTTGTACGCGTTTGGAGGAAATGTCCGTCAAGATATGAACCACGACTGAAGGCTGATGATGTATGTTCTAGCATTAGGGAACTACAGAAAACGATCGATAAAAAGCTGTCGGCGAGGGAAAAAAGGAGGTAAATAATCTCGCAAAACATCGCAATTCAATGTCAACGCACTTGGAATCCTTGGGCTCATAATTAATCGTTTTGAATTTTATAGATTATGAAAGAATTCAGAAACCTTGCAGCAGAGCGATCATGAAGGT
>JANVCF010179402.1:0-11040 GCA_025388745.1 Hydrozoanthus gracilis
GTTGCCCCACCCACCCAGATCCCTGGCCCACGATGTATTTTTGACAATCTAGGTAAAGTCATTGAACAACGCTTGATGTGCCTTTTGTATTTTTTCTTTTCAGTTTCATACAGCAGCTGGTTTGACCATACTCTTGGATGGTGGAAACACAAAAATGATCCAAACATTCTGTTTCTAAAATATGAAGATCTTAAGAAGGTGATTTAAAATTTCAACTCGAAGTTTCTTGTCTGGAAGCTGTTACCTCTCAGCTTGTTTGTTTCTAACCCTATTGTGCATGTTTAGCCTACAACAAATTCCTCCATATTTCTTATCTCCGTCGTCCGATGCTCTTCCGAAACTGAACATGTTCAAAGCGTGGGGAGAAGCAGAAAACAGTTGCTCTTAAAACAGGAAAATTTCTTTACCTCGTCGTTGAAATGCTCTTCCGAAAGCGACAAAACCTGGAGCAAAATTGTAAACAATAGTTATCTGGGAAGAAGTAGAGCCAGAGTCATTTACAGATTTGAGATAAAAGGCAGCATTCTCTCATCAGCTAAACTTGAGATCTTGGGTAGAAGTTAAACTAAACTTTTCCAACAGCAGACTGGCGATTTGCAATTGTCCTAAAGGCTCTAGGTCAGTTGAAAAGAAGGTTACAGATTTGGAAACTCCTGGACTGTTACTATATTGTCACACTGCTAGACATCGGATATGATCAGCATTTCAATACAGCTGAGAAATCTGCTGCCTCTTGGTTTTATAGATTTTCAAATTTCATTCCTTTTTTTAAAATCTTAAAACTTGCGTTGCCTCTTGCGTTACTTACTATTCCTTTTTGTTTACCAGAATATTTGAATTCTAGTATCTAAAATTTCTGAGTTTTGTGGTTCTAACTCTCCTGGGAAATTGGATTAACCTTTGGGAAAAACGATGTACTTCCTCTGAGGAGAGGCAAATTTCAAATCCTTAACAGTAGTACTTCCTAATCAGCCAATTCAAGACCTAGGGTAAATGTTGAACTTGGACCCCCTGCACAGCAGACTGCCATTTGCCAATGAAACTCCTGCACCCTTACATTCATAGTGATAAATATCGGATATGGCCAGCATTTCAATACAGCTGAAAAATCTGTTGCCTCGTGCTTTTATAGATAGTTGAATATTTCACTGGTTGTCTTACAACCTCAAACTGAAAACTTCTTTAAACCTATCCGATAACCTGATACTGACTATCCAGTCAACTTCTTTTTTGCTGTTAGGACCTCAGACAGAACGTGTGTAAAATCGCCAGATTTGTAGGAAAAGATCTTTCTGAGGAGACCATCGACCTAATCGCCAAGCAGTGCACGTTTAAAGAGATGAAGGCGAATCCGGCTGTAAACCTCAGCCTTCATCCGGGGATTGAAAACATCCGCAAGCCTGATGAAGCCGAGTTCATTCGTAAAGGAGAAGTTGGGGATTGGAAAAACTATTTTACAACTGAGCAAAACAAGGCGTTTGATAAGTTGTATCAAGAAAGGATGGCCGGTAGTGGATTGGATTTTGATTTTGGCAGCTAATCCCTAACACAACCAGTTCCCTTGACTTTTACTTCGACTTTGATAATTCTTCGAAATCTAGTCATTGACTGCCGATCGAGTGTTTTGGTTTTCACTTGACCTTTTATTTGAAACTTCTAATCAGAAAGACTTATAAAAGTCTTTTTACTTCTTAACCCATATGGTTAAAACAACAGTCACTTTAATGAATACTTCCACTAACAGTAAAACTAGCGATTGTTGTTGAATCAACTTCGCTTTCGTCGCAAAACCCAATAAACCACAACAAAATAGATGAAAGCAAATACATCCGTGTTTGTAGATCCTCATCTTTTGTTAGAAAAAGTAATAGTAAGCAAGTTTCATAAATGCCTCTTTTCTTAAGAATTCCAATAAACCGATTCAAAGAATTTTACCACTTGCTTGCCTAAAGTTCGTGTTGTAACCAGAGGCTGCAATGGGATCCAACTAATCATTCATTCATCAATCAATTATTCATTTAATCAATCAATCAATCAAAAAATTAATCAATCCATTAATCCATCAATCAAACAATCAACAACTAATAAGTAATCAAACAATCAATTTTATATAGACACCTAAAGGCCGGCGCACACTTGAGGTAAAGAGCTGAGCTGTTTGCTCGCGAGGATGTTTGCTCAGATTTTCCGCACGTGTGCGGCAAAATTTTAGTGAGATTTTTGCCTCGCGAGCTCGAACCTCACTAAAATTTTGTGTGCGCCAGCCTTAACGCCCAGAGACACATAACATCTCGTTTAGTTATGCAAAAAAACAACAACTTTATTTGTACCCTCAATATAAACCTATACAATTACACTGAAGTTTATAGATTACCCTGTATTACATGTTAAAAACTGAAAGTAATAATAATAATAACAATTATTATAATTATAATAATAATTGAAATTATAATTATAAGAAGATAATGATTAATAAAGAAGGCACTGGTTGTGTGAAGAAACTAACGTGCTAAACTAGTCAGACAACCAGCCAAACGGTAGTAGGATAAAAAAGAATGGTATTTCAAACAATATTTTTAAATAACAACTAACAAATGAGTTAACAAACAAATAAAGATTACCCTGTATTACATATTAAAAACTGAAAATAATAATAATGATAATAACAATTATTATAATTATAATAATAATTGAAATTATAATTATAAGGACGTAACGATTACTAGAGAAAGCACTGGTTGTCTGAAGAAACTAACGTGCTAAACTAGCCAGACAACCACCCAAACGGTAGTAGGATAAAAAAGACAAAACTGTTAAGAAACAACTAACAAATGAGTTAAAAAACAAATAACTATGGGTTTTAGTGAAACGACGACCGGTTTCACCGATATATAACAGATTGCACAGCAGACAGTAGACTTGCGGCCAGTGACAGATGTGGCTGGACCCAAGTCTACACACACAATTACTGACCATTTTAATTGTACCACTTTCAATGTCATTTACTGTATTCGGTGTTCTTTGTGCAATCTGTTATATATCGGTGAAACCGGTCGTCGTTTAGGTGACCGAATCAGAGATCACATTTACGACATACGCAATAACGATCTATCGAAACCGGTTTCTCGCCACTTTAATTCTCACAGTCATTCCCTCTCTAACTTCGTGGCTTTCGGTATATCATTGATCAATGGCAAGAATGATTCTCGCAAAACCAAAGAAATGCGCCTAATTAATGCTTTGGGTACACTTAATCCCCATGGCATGAATGAACGCTTTGCTTTTAATTAGCCGTATTTTATTCCCTTTCTTATCCTTTTGTCCTTTTACATATTACATTTTTTCTCGCCTTTGTGGCTCCCCGTTATATAACCACCACCACTCTATCTCTCTTACATCCAACTCTGACGGAGGACCAAGTCCGAAACGTTAGTTTTTATTCTTTTTACGGTGTAAAATTTATATATTTCATCGACGATTACTACAAGACATCAATAAAAAGATCGATCCGAACCAATTTGGTTGTCTAAAGGGCACATCAACAAACCATTGTCTCTCGTCAATGTTTCACCAATGGCTGTGGAAACTTGACGCCCCTGGCCACCACCTGCGCATCTGTTTCCTAGACTTTAGTAAGGCTTTTGATCGCATCAACCTTAACACTTTACTTATGAAGCTGATTGATTTGGGCGTCAGTCGATCTATCCTCCCTTGGATCTCTAGCTTTTTGTCTGACCGTAAACAACGAGTAAAACTGGGCAAATCCATCTCTGAGTGGGCCAATGTCAATGCTGGTGTTCTTAAGGCACAAAGCTAGGACCAATACTCTTCCTAGTTATGGTCAATGATCTCATCCCCCAAAGTGCAACCACTGGAAATATGTGGACGATGTGACCATCTCTGAGTCCATTTCAAGAAACAAAGAATCGGCAATACAGTCAGACTTAAACTACATCGCCCATTAGGCTAACGCCAACTACATGAGATTAAATCCGAAAAAATACAAGGAACTTAGAGTATGCTTCTTCCGAGAACAACCCATTTTAGACCCACTAACCATTGACGGCACCCCCCTAGAGGTTGTGAACCATCATAAGATTCTGGGGCTCCACATTAATAACAAGTTGAAATGGTCAGACCATGTGTATGAAATTATAAAAAAGGCAGCGTAGAGGCTCTACATACTGCGTGTCCTGCGGCAGAGTGGCCTATCTTCAAATGAGCTGGTGTCGGTTCATGTTGCGCTAATCCGTTCAATCCTGGAGTATTGCTGCTGCGTCTGGCATACTAGCCTTCCTAACTATCTGAGCGAAAGAATTAAACGAATACAAAAAGAGAGAACTGAGAACGATCTACCCTCACCTAAGCTATAAAGAAGCTCTAGCAAAAACAAATTGTCCCCGTCTTGACAGGATTCATCGACAGCAATGTGAAAAAGCCCTCAAAAAAATGCAAAACGGGAACAGTAAGCTGGCCGGCGCTCATCCCCCAGACCAGAGCTAAGGCGATTAACCGGCATCTGCGCAATAATAATGATCTTTCTGTATTTAAATGTAACACGGACCGTTTCAAAAAAAGCTTTTTCCCAGCCATTACAAATTTTATAAATAAATCTTAAAATAATTTATATTTATTCATTTAAGATTTTAGATTTTTAACAAGAATGAAGAATGTATATGTTTGATATGTAAGATATAAGTATTTCATTATTTGTGCAATTTTATATTCTCAATAAACCATTATTATTGTTATTATTATATTATTATTATTATACCATGCTGTTCTAGCTTCTTGAGTAGGATATCATGGTTTACCGTCTCAAAGGCTTTACTAAAATCAAGGAAAATACCGCATGAAAAGTTTTGGTTGTCAATAGCTTAATTTTTGGATTTTGTCAACTATGAATAAAATTGCATGATTAGTGTTATGTCTAGATCTAAAACCAAATTGGTTCTTATACAGTATGCTTTGTTTGTCTAAAAACCTAATTATTCTGTTGTACATGAGACTCAAGGAGTTTACTAAATACTGATAATAATGAAATTGGTCGATAATTCGATATTGAGGTCAGAGACCATTTTTTAAAAATAGGTATAACATAAGTTAGCTTCAGATCTGAATGTACTACACCAGTAGTAAAAGAAGAGTTGAATATAACTTCTAGTGGTTTTGAGAGAACTGATTTCATTGATTTAAGGACATCAATAGACCCACTAAATGGTCCTACAGCCTTTCCAAATCTTAGTTTAGAAATCTCAACTTCAATTTCATTGCTGGTGGTAGGAAAAGCAAAAAACTATTTGGGACTGGATCAGGTAAGTAATCCATGGGATTCTTCACAGTGCTTGGAATCAAATCGGCTAATTTGCTTCCAATATTGAGAAATAGTTATTAAAAGCTTTAGCTACATCAGCTGCATTGACAAGTTCCTTATCATCCATCTTCAATTTAATATGCCTTACACTGGTTTGAGGTTTAAAGTGTACTATTTGTTTAACTCCTTTCCATAATTTGTAGCTACCTCTGATGTTTTCAATGAAGGATTTGTTGTAATAGTCTTTTTTAAATATTCTCAAGAGAGTATTTAACATGTTCCTATATCGCTTAAATTTCACATGAGAGTATATTTATTTTGTCTTAATAAACTTTTCAGTTGTACAATTTGTTTTTGGTGTATATTGATTTTCTTAAAGCAGGGGTAATCCATGGTTTAGATTTAAGTTTGCGCTCTCTCTTTGCTAAGTGCTTTACAGGAATATGTTTGTCTATGACTGTAGAAATGTTTTCATAGAATAAACTAAACATAGATGATGGATCGACATCAACTAAACCGAAGAAACATCACAGCTATAACTTTATCGCGCTTTACAACAACAAGTATCAATTCCCTGGTTTTTGCGTTCAACCATTTTTAATTAATTCGATGTTATCTTTCCGTAGGAAAATGTTGCAAAATACTAAATATTTCTAATACCTAGTACCAAAAGGATAGTAAGCCGAAGTCAATTTGTGGGTGAACGTTTTTAACACCAAAATCCGAGAAGCGAATGAATAATTACATACTAAAAACGGTTACATGACCTTTCATGACCTTTGTGCTCGGTGAAGTGTTTTAAAAACACTATGCGATTAAAAGAGCTGAGGAAAGCATAAAAGACTGCATTAGCCATTAATTTTTTATACTGAAACAAAATATTTTCTGAGCAGTTCCTGATGAAAATTAAACGTTTCTTGTAGGGTTAGATGGAAAATACAAACAGCGCGGAATGGGAGTATTTACAACAGGTGTGTCTATTCTGTGTTGTGTTTCATGACGAAACAAATAAAGGTGAAAACAACCTGAAAGAACTTGAAAAAACTCAATTTGAACAACAACTATTAGTTTAAAACATAAAGTTAGGTTAGCCGAGTAAATTTCTTAAAGAATAAAGACGAAATTGAAAGATTTAGCAAATAATGTCGACAACACGTGAGGAGATTGTTTTTGCTTTCTCACCACAAATTGACTGAATTAAGCAAGACTCTCATTGGGGCATCATTGGTAGTTTCTCCACAAATATTTTTTTTATTTCGAGTGAGATGAACTTCTTTTCTTGCTAATACGTGAATTTGAGCGAATTTTGAGTTATCCCGCCCATATTTTTTGTTCTTTGGAAAAAGTAAGTAAATTGTTTTTTTACGCTTCGACGATTTTGATGTTTTTAGTGGACCTGTTAGAAATTCGTAGTTTCATTAATAACTGTAAAATTTGCTTCAGCTAGTAGATATTAACACTTAGAAACATGTTATACACCAAAAAAAGTTCTGATTTGCTTTGCACTCTCGCACGAGCTTCGTTTCTCAACCCCAAATTCGATTGAAATTTCGAAGATTTCGGCTTCCCAGGTCATGTTGGGCTTTTCGAAATTTTCTCTTCTTATAAAAAAACTCAGGAAATTAAAAAGTACCTCACGTTTAAAGGTACACCATAAGGTATTTGTGGATGAAATATGAGGGTAGGTCATTTTTCGAACTTGTGCCACTTGTCACCTAGTGGTCACAGAGAGGCGCTCTTAAGAGGTTTAAGATTAAACGCCAGGAATTATTAAACTTCTTTTACTATTTATATATGGCCACAGAGTCTTAATGAAACGTGACACAAAGAAAGCTCGGAAATCTTAGAAACTCACCGGCAGCGCAGGGCCTTTTCTAGCTGAAGACTCCGGGCATAACCGAGAAAGCTACGTTCTGAAAGCTTGGTTAACGTTGAGTTGCAATTTTATGGCAAGTGCGGTTCTCAATCACATATACCGCGGAAAGACTTTGTTCCAACCCAATTCTCTTTGCAGCTTTTGTCCTTGGAAACCAACACGTTTAGAACAGGAAGGGAGTGGGGTTGGTTGTTCTTGTTGTCAAAAGCTTCGTTATTAGGAACAAGAACAATTTTTTCCCGGTATTTATCAAAGCTGATTAACTTTTTAAATCCTCTACGTTTAAAACATTTTGATACTAGATCAATCTCTTTTGAAAACATTTACACCATGAACTAACTTACAATTTTTATCGTTTCTTTGTGGAACTGTTTAGCAAGAACAAAGGATATAAATCAAGTTGAAACTTACCAAGTACTTGTAACCAAGCAGCAGAGGTGTCGATTCCATGCTCGTTCTCTGCTCTACATGTGTACCGACCGGTGTGATGTTCACTCACATTACTGATATACAGCGTTCTGTTGCGATTCCGCAGTGACATGTTTCTTGTGAAATGTGGTTCGGTCTGTGAATGCACGTGCCAGGAAACGTACACGAATGGATAACCCGTTACGTGGCATGTCAGATTGAAATCTTTACCAGGAATTGCTGAAACGTTCTCCAGAGGTGGTAATATCTTAGGAGGAACTGTGGGACAAAATTGGTAAAAAAATCCCTTTAGGACCTTCTAGTATAGTTAGTATTATAAAAGACTGCTAAAGGGTGAGTTGTTGATAGTTCAGCCGAGAACCCCCAAGACGGAAACCCAGATTTAAGACAGACACCTTTATAAAACGGACACCATAAGTGGTCCTTGCCGTTTTTTCGTAATAGTTAATCTATATTGAGGATGCCAACATCACAAAAAGTGGTTTTACAGAGGGGTCCTCTAAAGGTAACTACATATAAATATAATTACGTAAAAATAAAAATATAAATACAATCGAGAAAAAATATGAAGATGAAACTACAATAATTTAAAGATTAACATGCAAAAAACGATAACCAATTAATTAAAATAGCGCTTTCTTGATACCACGCTTAAACTGGCTTAAGGTGGGCACATCTCTTAAGGAAAGGGGTAAGGCATTCCAAGCGTCTGCTGCAAAATTTATTGTTATCCAGTGCCCCCACCTTCTGTATACGGATGATTTGCGGATATTTCGCTTGGAACGTGTATTATAGTTATGATAGTTGGTGTTAAAAGAGCAGTGAAAAGTGTGCATAAAAAGGTTATTAACTGCCTTAAACATAAAAATAGCACGGTGCTCAGCTCTCCGCCTTTCTAGAGGTTTCCAATGGAGCTTTGAAAGTGCATCGCTTGCGGAGGCAGTAGGGGGAAGATCTAAAATGATTCGCGCAGCCTTGTTGTGTAGGAGTTGTAGCTCCGCCATAAGTGTAGTGTTGCCCCGGTCTCCCCGTTTATTATCGCCGTAGTCAAAAAGGGGCAAAACAAAAGAATTAAAAAAAGTTATCCTAGTGCTTAGTGGGAGACACGACTTGGTGCGCCGCAAAAGACCTAGCTTCTTGTTTATCTTATTACGCTTGTGCTCACTATGATCCTCCCAAGTAAGATTCTGATTATTAATTAATCCTAAGTAAGGAAAGCATTGTGCTTCCTTAAGTTGCTAATAACAATGGAATCGATTCACGAAGCCTCGAATTACTACTGATTAGCATAAATTGGGACTTCTAAATCTTGATGTTAAGAGTAATTTGATTTTAAAAGTTTCAACCAGTCACATACGTGTCTGAGGTCCAAGTTCATCTTAGTTTTGATTTCTGATATAAGTTTGGAGGAAAAATATAAAACGGTGGTATCAGCGTACAAAGTAAAGTTACAAGATCAAAGAACGTTTGGTAAGTCATCCATATAAATTATAAACAAAAGCGGGCCCAAGATTGAGCCTTGAGCAACTCCGACAGATACTGTGTCTGGGTCAGTCTCGGCTCTACCCTGCAAAAAATTTGGTTTCTGTTGGAAAGGAAAGAGTCAAACCAGTTCTGTGCAATATCATCCACACCAAAACGGGACAGTTTGCGCGACAGGATCGAGTTATTCACGGTGTCGAACGCCTTTGTCAGGTCTAAAAAGACGGCCCCTGAAACAGTGCCGTTGTCCACGCCGAGAAGTAACTGATCAATAAACTGTGTAGAAGCTGTGGCAGTCGAGGATTTCAGTCGAAAACCAAACTGTTTTGACGAGGTTAGGTAGCCATAGAATTGAGTGTGAACAGCGTTTTCTAAGATCTTACTTAACGTTGGCAGTACTGAGATCGGCCTGTAGTTGGACGGGTCCTGTTTGTCGCCTTTCTTATAAAGGGGTATGACCCTCATCTTTTCCAAACGGAAGGAAAAAATCCTGTTTGTAGCGAAAGATCAAATAATGACGTCAACGTAGGCGCAATAAAATGTCCAGAGTCCTTGAGCAGGTGTGCAATGATTTTATCTAACCCAGTAGCTTTATTGGGTTTTAAGCGTTTGATAGCGTCCCTGACAAAACTTTCAGAAACTGGCTGGAAAGAAAACCCGGAACCGGTTACATTTGGGTTGTTCTCGTACAGTCTATCGTATTTGATAATCGTCACGATAATATAGCTGAGTTCTAACTGGTTTTTACACATTTCCTTTAAGAATGCGGTAATGTGATCGTATTTTCGTGTGGCAGTTACCTTGGAGTTTGCAGATGTTTCGGTGAGATGTATTAGACCAAACGGAAGAACAGTAAAGTAACTTATTAAATACAAGGGCATTAATAATAGTTATCAATAGATCCTTACTAAAAATATGCTTAATGCGATTAATCTGTGATAAGATTGACATACAGGAAGATACTGTGGTTACAATGTATTTATCAAAATTAAGGTTTGGGTCAAAAGTAACACCAAGGTCTTTAACAGATTAAGCCGGTTCCAGGTCTTATCCCATCAAAGACAATTTGACTGTAGGGAGTTTATTAAGCATCTGGCGAGTACCGAAGACCATCGGTTTCGTTTTATCGGGATTAAGTAGTAAGCAATTGTCAAAACACCAGTTACGAATTCTTGTACGGTCACTGTTTATCTTAGCAATAGCAGAGTCGAGTGTCATCGACGTAACATGCATGCTGACGAGCAAAACTTGCTTATTGTCGGGAGATCATTTATATATGTATAGAACAAAACAGGATCGAGGATGCTGCCTTGACGAACACCGCTCACCACAGGTAATTTATCAGCGTAGAATTGATGCGCACCACTTGAAGTCTCTGCGACAGATAGTTCTCAAACCAAGAGATACTAGAAGGTGACATACTGATGTGCTGAAGTTTAGTCAGTAGTATAGAGTGGTTAATACTATCAAACGCTTTGCTCATGTCCAGCAACACAGAAGCGGTTATTTTTTTCTGGTCCATTGATTTAAGCATAGAATCTGTTGAATGAATTTTAAAAAGACGTTTCAGTGGAATGTCATTTTTTATTTCCACTCTGCTTTATTGAAAGGCGCTCTTCGGTAACCAAGTACGGTGCTAGTTGATAGAGCGCGATCTTTTCACACACTTTAGACAAAACCAGCAGCAAAGAAATATACCTATTGTTATTTGCTTGCTCGAAATTGCCTTGTTTTAGGGTGTTTGTAAAAGACGGATGCGGACGGCGAACGGCGGACGGAGAAAATGCGGAATAACAATAATAATGATAATGATAATAATAATAATAATGATAATGATAATAATATGGTGCTTTTATCAGGTCCATTCAAACAAGTGCGAAAAGTGAATGCCAGAAAGGTTTGACGTGGCTGTAAAGACGCTATCTGTTAACCCTATCTT